>JAQGDQ010002423.1:4403-51788 GCA_030141605.1 Tubiluchus corallicola
TCTGCTTTTTTTCCTGTTGAGTTTGTAGTTGTTTTAAAGCTTGTAGTTGTTTTTCAATGTTTGGTAAATCCTGCTCCATTTGGGAAATAGTAGATGCTACTTCTTTTTGTGCTGTTTTTACTATTTGGGTAAGGTAAGGTAGGCTTTGTTTTACTTTATTTAAGTCTTGTTGTATAGTATTAAGGTTGGAGGTATCTTTTGTTTTTTCTTTCAGCTGCTTGTATTCTGCTATTAGTTGGTTGCTATATTCCTTTGCTTTGTCCCCAGTTATAGCTTCTATTCTGCGTATGCCTGCCGCTATGGAGCTTTCTGATGTTATTTTGAATAGGCTTATCTCAGAAGTATTTTTCACGTGTATGCCGCCACACAACTCTATAGAGTCTCCAAATTTTATAGTTCTTACTTTTTCACCATACTTTTCGCCAAAAAAGGCAATAGCTCCCATCTCTTGGGCTTCTTGCATAGTGGCTTTTCTTTTTTCTTCGAGGGGGATATTTGCAAGTATAAGTTGATTGATTTTAAGTTCTACTTTTTGTAGTTCTTCTGCTGTAAGTTTTTGAAAGTGGCTAAAATCAAATCTCAAATAATTGGGATGCACCAACGATCCTTTTTGTTCTATATGTGTTCCAAGAGTTTCCCTTAGTATGTGGTGGAGTAGGTGAGTGGCTGTATGATTATTAGCAGAGTTTTGTCTACTGCAAATGTTTACTACAGCTTCGAAAGTTGCTGTAAGGTTTGTGGGCAATTGTCCTGCGTGATGTATTATCAGATTATTCTCTTTGGTAGTATTAACTATTTTTATCTTTTCATTATTGTATTGTATGTATCCTGTGTCACCTACCTGTCCTCCTCCTTCAGGGTAAAAAGGAGACTGGTTAAAGACTAAATGATATATATTTTTGTTTTTCTGTGTTACTTTTCGATGGCGGACTATTTTTATAGGATAGGTAGTGTGGTCATAACCTTTGAACTGGGTTGATTCATCTGTTTTTATTATTGTTGTCCAGTCAGTAGTTTCTGTTTTGGAGTCGTCCTTTGAGCGTTGTTTTTGTTTTTGCATTTCAGTTTTAAACTGTTCCCTGTCTACCGTCATTCCTTGTTCTTTTAGTATAAGCTCTGTAAGGTCTAAAGGAAAACCATAAGTATCATAAAGTTCAAAGGCTACTTTACCATTTATTTGAGTGATGTTATTGTCTTTGTTTTTTTCTATTATCTGGTTGAGAAGTTTTATCCCTATTTCAAGCGTATGAAGAAATGTGGTCTCTTCTTCTTTGATTACTTTAGTAATAAGTGTTTGTTGGGTTTTGAGTTCAGGGTATGCTTCTCCCATAGTATTTATAAGTGTAGGTACAACACTGTAAATAAAGGGCTGATTGAGATGCAAAAAGTTGTAACCATAACGAATAGCTCTACGTAATATACGCCTGATAACATAGCCTGCTTTGTTGTTGGAAGGCAACTGCCCATCGGCAATAGAGAAAGTTACAGCTCTTAGATGGTCTGCAATAACGCGCATTGCTATATCTGTTTTTCCATCTTTTCCGTAGGAAATGTTTGCTATTTGAGCTATTTGAGAGATAAGAGGTTGAAATATATCTGTATCGTAATTAGAGGTTTTTTGTTGTAGTGCACTGGTCAATCGTTCAAAGCCCATACCTGTATCTACATTTTTTTGTGGTAGAGGTTCAAGTGTTTTATCTGCTTTGCGGTTGTATTGTATAAACACGAGATTCCATATTTCTATCACCTCTGGATGGTCTTTATTTACGAGTGTTGCTCCATCTATCTTTTTTCGTTCTTTTTCGCTTCTTATATCTATATGTATCTCTGAGCAAGGTCCACAGGGGCCTGTATCTCCCATTTCCCAAAAGTTATCTTTTTTAGAGCCATTGAGTACTCTTTCTTTGGGCAAATACTTTTTCCACTGCTGAAAGGCTTCTTCATCTTTCCCTAAATTTTCTTTGGGGCTTCCTTCAAAAATAGTGGCGTACAATCTATTTTTGTCCATTTTAAGTCTATCTACTAAAAACTCCCAAGCCCATTCTATAGCTTCTTTTTTGAAGTAATCGCCAAACGACCAATTACCTAGCATCTCAAACATTGTATGATGGTAGGTGTCGTGTCCTACTTCCTCCAAGTCGTTGTGTTTTCCCGATACTCTAAGGCACTTTTGCGAATTAGCAACTCTAAGATGCTTGGGGGTGGTATTGCCAAGAAATAAATCTTTGAATTGGTTCATTCCCGCATTGATAAACATTAGGCTAGGGTCATCTTTTACAATTATGGGAGCAGAATGCTGTATATTATGTTGTTTTTCTTTAAAGAAATTTAAAAATGCTTGCCTTATCTCGTTTGCTTTCATTGTAATATTCTTGTTTCATATACTATTTTAAGGAACTACACGCAGTTTAATGATATTTCAATACATTAGCTATTGCGAGCTTTTGCAGTTTTCTTTGTGCTAAGAATAACGATAGCAAGGTGCAACAGAGTTTACTAAGCACATATATCTACTATGATTACCTTGGTGTATATTTGCATATAGTTGCCTAAAAAAATGCATAATTTTTTTTCTTATGGAGAGCAAAGATACAAAATAAAGAGGTTTTGTCATTATTATTTCTGTTGTATAATTTTATTAAATTATCTTTGAATATCTTTAAAAGATTCGAATTTTTAAAAGTATTTTATGTTGCGGTTTATATTCATATTTATTTTCCTCTACGGAGTAGTGAAAAGTAATTTTGCACAGGATTTTTTTGATACTACAGCTCCTCAGTCTTATAGAGACAAACAACTGAAAGAAAAAGGTTTTAATAAAGTGGATGAGAATGGAATGAAACAAGGTGTATGGAAGAAATATTATGGGAATGGCAGCCTGAAATATGAAGCTAACTTTGTGGATGATAAGCCAGTGGGCGAAGTGAAACGATATTACCCTAATGGCTTCATAAGAGTGAAACTTTATTATCCAACAACAGATGCCAGTGCTTTGTCAGGCAGACAGGATTCAGTGAGAGCTGTTTTGTATGATGAAAAGGGAAAGAAAACAGCAGAAGGAGTGTATGTGAATAATAAAAAAGAAAATGAGTGGAGGTATTTTTCCGAAAACGGACTTTTGGTATCAACAGAGGTGTATAAAAATGGTTATAAAAATGGTTGGGAGAAAAAATATTTTAAGAATGGTAAAATATACGAAGAAACAATGTGGGTAAAGGATATGAAAAATGGCAAAGAAAGGAAGTTTTATTTTTCAGGAAAAGTGCAAATGGAGGCGAATTATGAAAATGATATGTTAACGGGACGTTTTAGCAATTTTTTTGAGGATGGAATTTTAAAAATAGAAGGACATTATGTAAATGATAAAAGGAATGGAGAATGGAAGTTTTTTAAAAATAATGGAGAGTTGGACTATATAATGATATATAATGATGGAACGGTTGTAAATATTGAAGAGCTGGAAGAACGTCAACGTAAAGAGTTTGAAGAATACGAAAAGAACAAACACTTGCTAAAAGATCCTGAAAAATATAGAGAGAATGTAGATGGGTATTTGTCTAAGTAATAGTTTTTTGTTTAAGTAAAAGCTAATATTTAGGAATTAAAATTTTTCACTTAAGATAATAATGCGAAAGTTTTTTCAGGCACTATCCTAAATTTTTCGTAAAGCATCTTTTGGGTTACTTTAATTGTGTTGTTAAAGATAGAAATAAATTGGTTAAGTATAATTTCCCAGTTATAAACTGGGCTTGTCCATTTTTGAGTTGCTTGCCTATATTAAAGAATAGAGACTTTACACAAAATCCTAGACAATGGGCTTTTTTTCACTGGGAACTAAACCTAATTTATTTATTATTTCGTGGGTAAGTTCTAAGTTTTCATGAACTTTGAGAACTTCTTGATAATCCCATAACTTTAATTTTCCTTGTAAATCTTTAATGATTTCTGCTTGTTCTTCTATCTTTCCTAATTGGTCTTTATCAGATACAGCAACAATTCCTTGCACAGAAGGATTATTTAATGACTTCAATAGGTTTATAAGTAAACTATCTATACTTCCACTTGTTTGCACTTCAAATACATAAGTTATCGTTCCCATATTCCCTATTTTAGTATCCCATATAGTGTCTACTCTTGAACCAGTTGCTATTTTCTTTTCTATTTCTGCATTGAAGCCTAAGAAAAATCCTATTTCTTTTAATTTATCTCTAATATCGTTGTGTATAAATTCTTTTTTATCTGTTAGTATGTCTTCTTTTTGTTTGATGTTGGATTGTATGTTACTTAGGTTGGTCTCCATTTGTAGTTCATCCCATATAAAGTAATCTACTGCCAAGTGCGAACAATCTTCAAAGCCCATTTTTTTCATTTCTTGAGCTATTTCATTACTGACATTACATATATTGTTGTATTTTTTGCCATCAAGTTGATAGTCGTATCTTGGTAAGTTTTCTACTTCTAGATAATTTAAAGCAACTAAGGCTCTTCTGTTCCAAATAGCAAATTTTTCAGGATACATTTTACATAGTAATTCACTTATCATAGCAGGTCCCATACCTTTTATATTTTTGCGAAAATTATCCCATCTTTTTTCTATGGGGTCATCTTCCCATATTAAATTGGCTAATTGTGCCTTTATTTTATCTAGATCATTATCAGTTAATAGACTGTTTATAACATATTGTTTGTTGCCCCAGAATGACATTGCCCAAAGCGATGATATATATTCGCTGAATGTTTCTTCATCTATTGATAATAGTTTTTCTTTGGTGAATGATTGATAATAAGCGATTATATTTCTTCTTTCTTGCAGGTCTTCGTTAGCTTTGGTTGTGTTTTTTGATAAGTTCTTTTTGAATTTTTTTAAATGTTTTTGTAATAGTTTTTTATTCATTGTCTTAAGTCTTAAAATTGTAAGTTTAAAGTTTATTTTCTTTAATTAACCTATTTGCATTTTTCAAGTCTTCTGGGGTATCTATTTCAATACCCATATATTGTGTGATGATACACTTTATATTTAGCCCATTTTCCAAAAGGCGTAGAGGTTCTAACTTTTCGGTACTTTCTAAAAGGCTTACATCCATATGATAAAAATCTAATAGAGCTTTTCGCCTGAAAGCATAAATACCAATATGTTCATAAAACTTTACACCTGTATTTTTATCTCTTGGATAAGGTATAGGTGAGCGTGAAAAATAAAGAGCAAATTGTTGAAGGTCTGTTACTACTTTTACGTAATTGGGGTCATTTATTTGTTTTTCGTCTGTCATTACCTGCATCAAAGTAGCTACATCTACTTTATCAGCATCTTTTCCTTCGAAGGCTTTTAACAAGTCTTGTAGAGCTTTTTTGTTGGTAAAAGGCTCATCTCCCTGTATATTGACAATAACATCGGCTTCTATATTTTCTGTTGCCTCTGCTATGCGGTCGGTGCCGCATTCGTGTTGTTTTTGGCTCATTATGGCTTTTCCTCCATTACTGACTATTTCATCATATATTTGAGGGCTATCGGTTACCACATATACCTCATCAAACAAATGTGTTTTTAGGCTATTTTCATAGGTAGTGCGTATTACTGTTTTGTCTCCCAGTTTTGCCATCAACTTAGCAGGGAAGCGTGTGGCTTCATAGCGGGCAGGTATAAGGGCTACTATTTTCATTTGCTAAACAACGGATTTTAGAACTTCAAACATTTTTTCTGCTCTTTGCTTTACTTCTTCTTCTGTCCAAGAGAGTTTAATAAGGCAAGATATATTTTTGCTCATAATGTCATCCGATTGACTTAAATTTAAATTGTTGTAATCTATTTTACTCAACAACTGTGTAGGGTACTTAGCTAAGATTTTCATTTCTTTAAGGTGTTGCCACTTGCGTATATAGTGCCAGTTGTTGTCGTACCAGTAGAATGCTCCATCAATACCAGCTTCAGCCAATTTTTTACTTGCTTGTCGTGTTTGCTCTTCAGTAGGTAAAAAGAATGACAAAAATGATGCGTTATCACCCTTTTCATCAGGAATACGACGAAACTTTATTGCTGGAATTTCTTTGAGCTTATCTTTCAATATCTTTTTATTTCTTCTTTGTATTTCAAGTATCTGTTGTGTTTTTCTTATCTGTGCCAATCCTACTGCAGCGTGCAGTTCGCTTATACGGTAATTGTAGCCAATGAAAGGATGTGTTTCTGCTCCACGGTCGTTGCCTATATGGTCGTGTCCGTGGTCAGAGTAGGCATCTGCCTTTGTATATAAATCTTTGTTGTTGGTTATTACTGCCCCGCCTTCTCCACAGGTAACAGTTTTTACAAAATCGAAAGAGTAGCAGCCCATATCTCCAAACGAACCTATTGTTTGTCCCTTATAGCTTGCTCCGTAAGCTTGGCAGGCATCTTCTATAAGTTTAAGATTATGCTTATCGCAAAGTTTTTTTATCTTGTCTATTTGTGCCATAGAACCGCACATATGTACAGGTATTACAGCCTTAGTTTTTGGGGTGATGGCTTTTTCTATGGCTTGTGGAGATAGGCAAAGTGTTTCATCAATATCGGCAAAAACAGGAGTTGCCCCTGCTGTGAGAACTGCCTCAAATGTAGCTACAAAAGTAAAAGGAGGAAGGATGACTTCATCTCCTGCTCCAATACCACAGCAAGCCAGAGCAATATTGAGTGCAGATGTTCCATTGGCACAAAGCTGAGTGTACTTTACATTGAGTGTTTTACATAATTCTTCTTCCAGCTCTTTGGCTTTCCAATGTCCATTTCTCGCTGCATCAAAATTATAACGCATTAGAATACCAGTTTCTAATACATCTAATACTTCTTTTTTTTCTTTATCATCAAATATTTCAAATCCGGGCATATTATTGTTTTTTTATTATTTCAAACTACAAAGATATGAAAATCGTGTCAAGTAGAATAATAATATATAAGCTGGTGGTAAATGGCTTGTTATACCAGCAAAAACAGATGTTTTCTAAGTTTTTAGGCTTTATGTATTTTGTTGTTGCAAGATTTAGGAATGACAATAATTAATTTATATGTTTTTTTTGTGTATTTATGTATTATTTTGTTATACTTGCATTTTATGATTCTAATATTTTTTAGTTTTTGTACAATTAACTTAATTTTTAATACACATTTAAAATTTTTAACAATGAAAAGCTTAATTTATCTATGTTTTGCCGTTTTTTTATTAAACGCAACAACTTCTGCAAATGCACAAGACAAAAAACTAAAAAGACCTAAAGATATAAAAGAAAAAGAATTTGATAATTTTAAAAACACTTCTTTTAACATTTATGAAAAAACTCTTGACTATAAAGCAATAAAAGAAGGAGAAAAAAAACTAACGTTGGAGGAAATAGCAGAAGTAGAAGAACTGAAAAATGATATAGCAACATTACAAGAAGAAGGAGAAAAATTGCTTACAAAAGCAAAAAGTTTAAGTGTTATGAAAGCCCCCAAAGCAACAAGTAACACATCTAAATCAATACAAGCATTAGCTGAAGCATCTAAAATAATTGCAAGTATTATTTAGCAAAGATTGAGAGAGCAATCATTAAACTGCTCAACTATTGAAAAAGGGATGTAAACTTACATCCCTTTTTTTGTGCTTTTTCTTGTACTTGAAGATAAGTTGAAGAATATTTTTTTGTGGCAGGGTTTATAAATTTACAAACTTTGCACAAAATATTTTATACCAAACTTCTTTTCTGTTAGTAAAAAACCTACATTATATATTCATTTTTCAATACCTTTGCAAGAAAAAAATGAAATGACTACACAGTACTCTGAAGATTCTATTAAAACCCTTGACTGGAAGGAACATATTCGTCGTCGTCCGGGGATGTATATTGGCAAATTAGGCGATGGCACTTCGCCTGACGATGGTATTTACATCCTTCTTAAAGAAGTAATGGACAATTCTATTGACGAGTTTATGATGGGAGCAGGCAAGCAAATTTCTATCATTAGAAGCGATTACACAGTAACTATTAGAGATGAAGGACGTGGTATACCATTAGGCAAGTTGGAGGATGTATCTTCTAAAATGAACACAGGGGCAAAATACGATTCTAAGGCTTTCAAAAAATCAGTAGGTTTAAATGGTGTAGGTATTAAAGCTGTGAATGCTTTGTCAAGTTATTTCAAAATACAATCTTTTCGAGACAAACAATCAAAAACCATAGAGTTTAAACGAGGTAGTATCACAACACAAACAAAAATAGAACCTACTGCACAAATCAATGGTACAGAAGTAACTTTTATTCCTGATGCTGATATATTTGGCAGCTATCATTTTATAAATTCGTATATAGAAACTTTTGTAAAAAATTATACATATCTTAATAGGGGCCTAACTATCAAACTCGATGACATTAAATATAGTTCTACAAATGGTTTGAAAGATTTGCTCAACACCAAAATTACTGAACAAAATCTTTATCCCATCATCCATTTAGAAGGCGAAGACATAGAAATAGCACTTACGCACGGCAACCATTACGGAGAAGAGTATTACACATTTGTCAATGGGCAGCATACTACGCAGGGGGGAACACATCTTGTAGCTTTTCGCGAGGCTTATATCAGAACTATTAGAGAGTTTTATAACAAAAATTTTGATGCTTCTGATATACGCACCTCTATTATAGTAGCTTTAAGTATTAAGGTAGAAGAGCCTGTGTTTGAATCGCAAACCAAAACGAAACTTGGCTCAAAAGATATTTCACCCAATGGACAAAGCGTCAAAAACTTTATAAACGACTTTGTAAAGACACAGTTAGACAATTACTTACATAAAAATTCAGACACAGCAGAAATACTTTTGAAACGCATACAAGATTCTGAAAAAGAACGTAAAGCCATTTTTGGAATTAAAAAACTTTCACGCGAACGAGCCAAGAAAGCGAGCCTGCACAATAAAAAACTGAGAGACAGTAGAGTCCATTACAACTCAAAGCACCCAAGGAAAAAAGAAACTGCTATATTTATCACCGAAGGAGACTCAGCTAGTGGCTCTATCACAAAGTCGCGCGATGTAAACACACAAGCTGTATTCAGCCTCAAAGGAAAACCTCTCAACTGCTATGGGCTTACAAAAAAAATAGTATATGAGAACGAAGAATTTAGCCTATTACAAGCAGCTCTCAACATAGAGGAAGGTATTGAAGAATTGCGTTACAACAACGTTATTATTGCTACTGATGCTGATGTAGATGGTATGCACATACGATTGTTGTTGATTACTTTTTTCTTGCAGTTTTTCCCTGACCTTGTGCGTAATGGGCATTTGCATATATTGCAAACACCACTTTTTCGAGTAAGGAACAAGACTAAGACGCACTATTGCTATACTGATGAAGAAAGAAAAAAGGCTATTGCTACATTAGGTAAAAATCCAGAAATAACTAGGTTTAAAGGACTAGGTGAAATATCCCCTGATGAGTTTAAGCATTTTATAGGTAAGGATATAAAGCTGGAGCCTGTAATACTGAATGGTACTACTACTATAAATAAGCTATTAGAATTTTATATGGGTAAAAATACTCCTGAT
Organism: Tubiluchus corallicola; assembly: GCA_030141605.1. Classification (NCBI taxonomy): domain Eukaryota; kingdom Metazoa; phylum Priapulida; class Priapulimorpha; order Priapulimorphida; family Tubiluchidae; genus Tubiluchus; species Tubiluchus corallicola. The sequence goes on from JAQGDQ010002423.1 coordinate 13,955, forward strand.
AGGCAAAAATTTATCATCAATAACCTACATATAGAACAAGATAAAGTACAGGAGGCGGTGTAAAATACAATAAGGTTTAAAATTATGAACTATAAAGTTTTTTGTGGAGATACGAATATTAGAAACGATAAAAAAAGAAAGTTGATTTAACGTTTTTAGCTCCTCCATTCAATCAACAAAAAGAATATAATTTACATAAAATATTTTAACAATTACATTTTCAGAGCAAGAAAGTTTTAGTAAGGTGAAAAATGTGGATAAAACATCGGTCAAATTACGTTTTAGAATAATGACAGAAATAAGAACAGAAGGAAATATATTAAATCATAGAAAATACCCTCGAATTACAGATAATACATTAAACTTCATTATACCTTTCCATAATGAAAACGAATAAAAAATAACTATCCAAAAAATGAATAATGTTTTTAATAACAATCCGTTTCCTTTCGAAATATTTAAACTTAAACATTTACACAATGGGTATTTTCTTGTTTTTCGAACTACTTTAAAATAATTTTTAAAGACACAAATGACTTCAAGTAACAACACAGAAAATACTAATGATTATACAGTAAAGCCTTTATCAGGCTTATATCAAGATTGGTTTTTGGATTATGCTTCTTATGTGATTTTGGAGCGTGCTGTTCCGCATATCAACGATGGGCTAAAACCTGTGCAGCGGCGGATACTTCACTCTATGAAACGCTTGGATGATGGAAGATATAACAAGGTTGCCAATGTTATTGGTCATACGATGCAGTTTCACCCACACGGTGATGCTTCCATAGGCGATGCACTGGTTCAACTGGGACAGAAGGATTTGCTGATAGATACTCAAGGCAACTGGGGTAATGTATTCACTGGCGATGGTGCTGCGGCTCCACGATATATAGAGGCTCGTCTTTCTAAGTTTGCTTTGGATGTAGTATTCAACCCTAAGACTACGGAATGGCAGCTTTCTTACGATGGACGTAACAAAGAGCCAATTACTTTGCCGATGAAATTTCCTTTATTACTTGCACAAGGGGTAGAAGGTATTGCTGTGGGATTGGCTTCTAAGATATTGCCTCACAATTTTAATGAGTTGATAGATGCCTCTGTAAAGTATTTGCGAGCTAAGGATTTTGAGCTTTATCCTGATTTTCCTACGGGTGGCTTTATAGATGTAAGCCGATATAATGATGGGCTGCGGGGAGGAGCAGTGAAGATAAGGGCTAAAATAGAAAAACGTGATGCCAAAACACTTGCTATTACTGAGTTGCCTTTCACCAAAACTACAACTAGTCTAATTGATAGCATTATCAAAGCTAATGATAAGAATAAAATAAAAATAAAAAAAATAGATGATAACACTGCTGAAAATGTTGAAATTATTATACAACTTGCGGCAGGCGTATCGCCCGATGTTACAATAGATGCTCTTTATGCTTTTACTGATTGTGAGATATCTATATCGCCTAATGCTTGCGTGATACAGGAAGAAACACCTATTTTTTTAGGTGTAAGGGAAATGTTGAAGGAAACTGCGGATCATACTGTTTATTTACTTAAAAGGGAATTGGAAATAAAACAAGGTGAGCTGGAAGAAGGACTTCATAATGCTTCTTTGGAAAAGATATTTATTGAAAATCGTATTTATCTTACGATAGAAGATTGCGAAACGTGGGAAGAAATAATTACTACCATAGATAAGGGCTTAAAACCTTTTACTAAGAACTTGTTGCGCGAAGTTACAGAAGAGGATATTACTCGCTTGACGGAAATAAAAATAAAACGTATTTCAAAGTTTGATGCTTTCAAAGCAGATAATCATATCAAAGGATTAAAAGAGGATATTAAGGATGTGAAGGATAAGCTGGCACATCTTATAGAGTATGCTATAGACTATTATCAAAATATAAAGAAAAAGTACGGTAAAAACTATAAGAGAAAAACCCAAATACAGAGTTTTGATACTATAGAGGTAACCAAGGTAGTGGCTGCTAACGAAAAACTATATATCAACAGGAAGGAAGGTTTTATTGGTACATCGTTGAAAAAGGACGAATACGTATGCGATTGTTCTGATATAGATGATATTATCATTTTCTTTAAGAGTGGTAAATATATTATTACAAAAGTATCGGATAAGGTATTTGTAGGTAAGAATGTAGTGTGGCTCAATGTGTTTAAAAGGAATGATAAACGTACTATATACAATGCTATCTACTTGGATGGGGAAACTAATGTAACTTATATGAAGCGTTTTGCGGTAACGGGCATTACTCGTGATAAGGAATATGACCTTACACAAGGTAGCAAGGGGTCTAAGTTATTGCATTTTACAGCTAATCCTGATGGAGAGGCAGAAATAATAAAGGTAATATTGCAGCCTCGCCCTCGTCTTAAAAACCTGTTTATCAATGTTGATTTTAGCAATTTAGCTGTGAAGGGGAGAAATTCACAAGGCAATATAGTAACGAAAAATTCTATTCATAAAATTAAGTTGAAGAAGAAGGGAGTATCCACTCTTGGGGGACAGAAGATATGGTTTGACCCTAAGGTAAAAAGATTGAATGTGGAGGAGAAAGGAGAATTTTTAGGAGAATTTTTTTCGGAAGATAAGATATTGGTTATTAATAAAGATGGAGAGTATCGTCTTACAGATTTTGAATTGACCAACCATTTTAATGAAAAGATAGAAGTGATAGAAAAGTATGACTCTAATAAAACGTGGAGCGTTATATTCTTTGATGCAGAGCAAGGTTACTATTATGCTAAGCGTTTTCAAATAGAGAAAACAAGTGGAAACTTCAATTTTATTGGGGAAAATCCAAAATCCAAAATAAAATTGATAACAGCGGATGAGCATCCTCAAATAAAAATAAAATATGACCCTAAGAGTACAAAGAAAGAGGATGAGTTGGTGGATATTAAGGAGTTCATAGGTGTGAAAAGCTATAAAGCGAAAGGCAAGCGGCTGACTATTTACAAGATAGCTAAAATAACAAAGCTTACGCACCTAAGAAATAAAAATCAACAAAGTATGAGTGATACGTTAAAAAGTATTTTTGATAAAGGTAATTTTAAAAAATGAAAATCTATCTTATAGGCTTTATGGGGTCAGGAAAAACAACCTTAGGGCGAAGAGTGGCCAAAAAACTTAATCTTCAATTTATAGATATGGATAGCTATATAGAAAGGAAAGAATATAGAGCTATTCCCGAAATTTTTAGTAAGGACGGAGAAGATATTTTTAGACAGATAGAACACGATACTTTAAAAGAATTGCTAAAAAAAGACAATTGCATTATAGCCACAGGAGGGGGAAGCCCTTGTTATTTCAACAATATGAATTTGATGAATAAAACGGGCATTACAATTTATTTAAAGTTGAGCGTAGAAACTCTTGCACAACGATTGAGAGATTCTACAACAAAACGTCCTTTAATTGAAAATAAAACACAAAAAGAACTTTCAGCATATATCAAAGAAACTTTACAAAAAAGAGAGCCTTATTATACACAAGCACAGCACATAATAAAAAATGATAATATTAAACCTCAAGATATTTTAAATGCTCTTCAATAGAAAAATATTTCTGTTTGCTGTGTGTAAGCTTAATTTGTATCAAAATTTAGCAAACTTACTTATTCGCTATCAAAAGATAATGTATCTAAGGCAATACTATTAAATTTAGGCAACTATATGTTTATTTAACCTAATGTACTTTTGTTAATCTTGCCCTTGAGAGTAGGTATAAAGTTAAAGTGAAAAAAAGGTTTTATATTGTAAATGAATAATTGTTTTAGCAAGAGCATCTTCAATTTAAATGAAAAGAGTAATAATTCTACTATGTAGTCTAAATTTTTCAGTCTGTTTGTCCTATTCACAAAAAATAGAAGTATGTTCAATTTGCGAGGTCAAAACGATAAAAAGTGCAATAAAAAAAGCCAATGAAAACGATACTATCATTGTGCATAAGGCAATTTATAAAGAAAGCAACATACTTATAAACAAACCTATAAAACTGATAGGTAAAGATTTTAAGTGTTCTTCAATAGAAGAACACTTTTGTTTGTTGTGTAGCAAGTTTTTTTGTATCGAAATTTAGCAAGCTTACCTATTCGTTATGAAAAGATAATTATTCGGGGCAGTGTTCTTGATATTCATTATAACTAGTAATAGTCTTCTCAGGTCTTCCATTTGAATCGTAGATATCAATTCTCCCCCCCCCCATTTTTGAACATATCTGAAACACCCGTGATGTCGCAAGCACTACCTAAATCTAAATCTTCACTTATAGTCAGACTAGATAATTTACTCATATAAGTTACATCCAAATCTTTAATTTCAACCATAGTACCTGAACAATCAAGATGCTCTAAATAATTGAATTTATTTAGTTCCACTAGATCCAAAGTAAGGGAACTATTCCTATTGACTTTTATGTGTTTTAAGTTCGGATTATTAGTTGTCTTCAATACTACTAATTCTGTTATATTATTGTGACTACACCTAAAGCTCGTTAAGTTTTCATTCTGTGTCACATCTAATCTTGTAAGCTCATTCCACTCACACCAAAGTGTGTCTAATCCCGGAAGATGACTTACGTTTAATTTACTTATACCAATGCTAGAACAAATAAGTCCTGTTAAATTCTTGTTTTGACTAATATCAAGGTTTTCTGGAAAATTCGTAGCATTAGTTAAATTTAAATGAGTTAATTTTATGTGCTTCGTTATATCGAAACCCTTCGAAAAATCGTTAGAGCCGCCGCAACTTAGATCCGTCAAATTTAAATTATTGCTTATATCTAAGGCTTTAAGTTTATTGGAAGAGCAATATAACTGATGTAACTTTATATTTTTGCTCAGATCTAATTCTTGTTTGTATCCATTGCGGTTGATGCTGTAGGAGCAGTTTAACAAAAGTAAATTTATATTTTTACTCACATCCAATGTATCTAATTTTTGCTTTGCGCAATTGAAGTATGTTAAATTTGGAAAATATTCAATACCTTCTACAGATGTAATATGAGTACCACCGACATACAATACTTCTATTTTTGTAAGATTTACTGCATCTTCATGTCTAATTTCAAGAGAATCATCATTAGCAAAAGCGTCAGGGATTATTCTTTTTAGGGTGTCTCTAAAAACTTCATCTGGCACCCAAAAGTAAAAAGAAAACTCACAATTTTTTGCAATTTGATCTTCATCAGGGTTGGTTTTATTACCGTTAATAGATACTTCTCCTCCTCGCAGCAAGTATGTTTTGAGAGAGCAATATTCCTCTAGATTGGTATTATTGTTGATAGAAAAATTTCCTCCTACAGAAATAAGGTTCTCTAAGCCCTGTAAATTTTCTAAAGAACTATTATTCACAATATCAAAATTTCCTCCTACAGAAATAAGGTTCTCTAAGCTCTCTAAATTTTTTAAAGAACTATTCTTAATCTCAAGGTTTCCTTCTACAGATTCAATCGTTTGTAGTGGAGTTAAGTCTGTAATGCCAGTACCACTAATAGATAAGCTCCCTGTTATCCTATCACACCCCGTATTTTCAAAATCATTTACTTCTTGCTGACTTCTTAAGGTCACATTTTGACACTTTGGTTCTTCTGGTGTTGGTTCGTCTTTATCTTTTTTACAGCTTGCTACAACAAAAGCAGAAAAAAGAAGAACAGAAAAAAGAAGAACAGAAAAAAGAAATAACAACGCTGATTGGTTTTTTTGTAAATTTTTCATAGCGTACATCTTATTATTATCAAAAAGCCGAAGGTAAAAAAATATTTTAAATATATCAATTTTTTTGAAAAAATATACTTTCTTACATTCTTTCCCTTGTAATCATATACTTTTTTTTAGTTTTGTTCCTAATATTAAGTTAGTTTTTACCTATAGTTTATAAGCTTTAATAAAACTAAAAGTACACTGCTTAAATTATTTATATGTCGTTACCTTATCAAAAATATAGTGTTATCTTCTTTTCTTTATTCTTCCTACTATCTTTTTTGCTCTTTTCTTTGTGTCGTATGCTATAGGTGTGGCTATGAATAGCGAAGAGTACGTTCCAACAACTACTCCTATAAGCAAAGCAAATATAAACCCTTGTATAATCTCGCCTCCAAATAGGAATATAGCAAGTAGTACTATAAGAGTACTTAAAGAGGTACTAAATGTTCTTCTTAATGTACTGTTGAGTGCTTTATTTGTTATTTCTTGGGTATCTCTTTTGGGGTAAAGTTGCAAATATTCTCTTATTCTGTCAAAAACTACTACTGTATCGTTAATAGAATATCCTGCTACTGTAAGTATGGCTGCTATAAATGCTTGATTAATTTCTAACGAGAAAGGCATAATATTGTAAAGAAGCGAAAACAACCCCAGTACAATAATCGTGTCGTGAGCTAACGCTACAACTGCCCCAAGCCCATATTGCCAAGCCCTAAAACGCAGTAGTATGTATAAGAAGATGATGATAAGAGCAAAAATAATAGAAAGCACAGCTGCTTGTTTTATATCTTCGGCAATGGTAGGTCCTACCTTTTGTGAACTTATAATATAATTATTTGCAAAGTTTTCTTGACTAACTTCTTGTCCTATGAAAGGAAGCAATCCTGCATAAAGCAATTTTTCTACTTCCTCATCTATCTCTGGAGTATCATCATTTATTTTGTATTTAGTAGTTATTTTAAGTCGTTTGTCATTGGTTGATGTTTTTACCTCTGGACTACTGTTGAACTGTGCTGTAAGTTCTTTTCTAACCTCTTCCGTAGTTACAGGGTTTTGAAATTCTACGGTATATCTTCTTCCTCCAAGAAAGTCAATACTTTGGTTCAAGCCATTGGTAAGTAGCGAACCGATAGATATAAGTATAAGTATTCCAGAAAATGTATAAGCTAATTTTCTTTTCTTTATGAAATTAATATTTGTATTGGTCAATAAATTCTTAGTAATGTTAGAGATAAATGTAATTTTTTTATTTCCTTTTTTCAGCTTGTGTTCAAATATAAGGCGTGTGATAAATATAGCACAAAACAAAGAAGTACAGATACCTATAATAAGCGTGGTTGCAAAACCTTTGATAGGTCCTGTTCCAAAATAATAAAGTATAATACCCGTAAGAAATGTGGTAATATTAGCATCGAAAATAGCTGAGTATGCATTTCTATATCCATCTGCAACAGCAAGTTTTATTCCCTTACCTGCCTTCAATTCTTCATTTATCCTTTCATATATTAGCACATTGGCATCTACTGACATACCAATAGTAAGAATAATACCTGCGATACCGGGCAAGGTAAGCACAGCACCAAGCGAAGCAAGCACACCAAGTATGAAAAACATATTAACAATAAGAGCAATATTGGCAGTAAAACCAGCATTAGTGCTATAAAAGAGTAGCATATAAAAAAGTACTATGGCAAAAGCAATGATAAATGAGTTCATCCCTGCTTTGATAGACTCTTTACCAAGTGTAGGTCCTACAGTTTCATCCTGTACTATGTTGATAGGAGCAGGTAATTTACCCGATTTAAGTATATTCGCAAGGTCTTGTGCTTCTTCTATGGTAAAATTGCCTGTAATTTGCGAAATACCATTAGGAATTTCTCCTTGTACTGTAGGAGACGAGTATACATAGCCATCCAACATTATGGCAATACTTTTATCTACATTGTTTTTAGTCAGTCTTGCCCAAATCTTAGCACCTTCGGTATTCATTTTCATTGTTATCTCAGGGTTTACACCTGTTTGGTCAAACTGCTGCGAGGCATCAGTAATATAATTACCTGTAAGAGCGGGCAATTGATTTCTATTGGTAACCTTAATAGCGTGTAACTTAAATACATCCTTAGTATTTTTTATTGGCTTAGCTTCCCATACAAACTTTATGTTTCGGGGAAATAAATTACTAATTTGTTTTAAAGACAAATAATGATTTATGAGGGCAGTATCTTTGGCTTTGGTGAGTCCAATAGTGGAACTAGTGATGAGTTGCCCTTGGCTGTCTAAATTAGGATACAACTTAGAAAACAAAGGATATTCTTTTTCTGCATTTATATCTACAGTGGTTTGTGTTGTTGTATCTTCTTCTATTTCACCAAGTAATTCTTCTATGTTTGAAGAGGTAGTAGCATCTGTTTTTTCAGTTTTTGTTTGTGCTTTCTGTTCTGTTTTAGGAACATTAGTAGCCAGTATTTCCTTTAGTTTTTCATTGGCTTGCTCAAGGGTAGGGTATATTTCAGTGTTGTCATAAGTCTCCCAGAATTCTAAATTAGCACTACCTTGTAATAGCTTTCTTACTCTTTGCGGGTCTTTGACACCTGGTAACTCAACCAATATTCTACCTGTTATTTCAGCTTTTTGTATATTGGGTTGAGCCACGCCAAAACGGTCTATTCTTGTTCTAAGTATATTAAAGGTATTGTCGATAGATGCTTGTATTTCTTCTCTCAATACTTTTTCTACATCTTGGTTTGATGAATTGAAATTTATCCTATCCGAAAGTTCTCGAGTAGAAAAGATAGCCGCCAATTGTCCATTGGGAGCTATAGCTTCAAAAGCGTTGATAAATAGAGAGATAAAATCTTCCTGATGATTAGTAACACGATTTTCTTTAGCAAGAGTAAGAGCATAGTTGAAAGTGCTGTCTTTGTTATAGTTGGAAAGTGCTTTTATAATCTCTTCTACCGATACTTCAAGCGTTACATTCATTCCACCTTTGAGGTCTAAACCAAGATTCAGTTCTTGCTCCTTGCATTCGCGGTAGGTGTATTCTCTTAATCCAAGAAAATTATAAACAGTTTCATCAGAGATAGAATCTATATATTTATTATAAATGTCAGGGTCTCCCTGTGCGTAGGTTTCCCGCTTTTTCTATACTTTTAGTTTTGTAAGTAAAAGTGAGTTGGTAGATAGATATAAGGGCTACTATAATTGCTATTGAGATGATGGCTCCTTTGTTTCGCATTGGTACTATATTATTATTTTATTAATACTGTGTATTTTTAGGATGCAAATATATTGTTTTTGTTTTAATATGTGAAATTGTTGAGAATATATTTTATAATTACAGTTGTTATTTCTTTAAGACAAGTATTTTTTCTAAAAACTTTCAACATAAGATGAAAAATAATTTTCAAGACCTATGAGAGACAAAACAAAAAGGGGTAAATTACAAATTGTATGAAAAAAGCAGGAAAGTCTTTATAAATAATAGGATACAGAAGCGAAAGGAAGGAAAAAAAATAAAAACAAATGGGGTGGAAATTTAATTTTAATATATATGATAAGCTAAAATGCTATGGAAAGTTTAATTTTAATAGTGATTAAAACTATTCAAGGCTATTTAACAAGTTTTTCTATTAATTTTTGTTGATGTTGTATAGTATCCTTTTGAGACACGACCATATCTTCCAATTTCCCAATATAGCTATTCTTTTCTGATAACTGTTCTGATTGATTTCCAATTTTATTTTGCAATTTTTTTATACGCTCCATAAAATCAGCATTATCATTGGTAGGCTTGTCTGAAGCAACAGAAACAGTATTATAATCACCTATGCCACCATAGTTGATACCATCTACTACTATTTTATTAGTTGTATAGTTGTTAGTAATATATTTAATGATTTCTTGTTTCAATTTATCTGCCGATTTAGGAGTCAGAGGTTTGTCAAAGGTATCTATTTTACGCAAATCTACCAAGTATTTTTCTTCTTTACTTTTCAACATTTCTCCTTTACCTGTTAATAACCATTCGGGATTTATGTCATAAAAAAGAAGAATCTTCTCTGCTATATCTGTCCTTATATTACTTTTTTTATCAATAAGCCCTTTCGAAAGACCAGTTTCTTTATAAAATCTATATCTTGTAATCCCCTGATTTTCAAGATATTTTAAAATTCTTTTAGATGCCTTCACAAAACAGGAGAAAAAAATATGTTAAATTATTTGTATAGGAGAAAAAATACATCTATATTTGTTCTCATAATAACAAATATACAAATAAAAAAAATGAAAATGAATTTAAAGTATCTGGTAAAAAAATCCATTAAGCGAAAAACATAGCCAAAGCCCTAGGCTGTTCATCTGTTTATGTAAACCAGATAAAAAGCGAAAAATCAAAAGGAGTGAGGCAAACAAGGCTATACCAGAATATAATAGATGTGCAGCCATAGATAAAGTACTTGTAAAGCACAGCAAAAAGAACAAAAATGCATAACCACAGCGGCATTACTATATATAAAGCTAAGATACACCTAACTATAAGCAAGTTAGTAGAAATGGGAATAAGTAAAAATTACATCAAAAAAGCACTTTCGAAAGCCAAAGGTTACCCTAATAGTTACCCTGAAAGGTTACCCTCTTGGCATCGCATTAAAGAACTATATGGCAACCGTAAAACCGTATGGGTGTGTTATGAGACTATAACAGATATATGACCTGCAAACCTACCTACTTGCAGCAAATGAAGATCTAGAAGAGAGAGGGCTAATGAACAAAACAATTTTATTAATAAAAACATTTTAAAAAAAGTAAAACTATGGCAAAAAAAAGTTTAGAAAGACAAGTTTACATAACTGGAGAAGGAGGACGCAAATGGTTCTCGGACGACTGGATAAATATGCAAAACACACTACTTGAAATAAGCAACAAGCTGCTTGAAGGAGTAGGCAACTGTGTAGTAGCCGGCATAGAAGCAACAGGCACAGGACCCTACAACCTAAGCGAAGGCATAGCCTATATAGATGGTGAATTCTGCTACTTCGAAGCCCTTACCAACACCACACTACCCATTTACCTAAGTAAAAGCGAAGTAGAGGTAAAAAAACGTGAATATGCTGGTGGAACGGCACTAGCCATCTCACGTAGGTATGTAGCCAAGGTAAACACATCGTCCACAGGAGCTAATGAACTAGAAATAAACGCAAACAACTACCCCAGCCTACGACTAGCCAAGATAAATCCCAATGGAGAGCTTGTAGGCTTACCCAAGAGCGACAGCCCCACACTAAACAGTAGCAACACCTTAGCCACCAGTAAGGCGGTATACGACAAGCTAAGTGACTTACCCAACGCCAAGAGCGACAGCCCCACACTTAACGACAGCAACACCTTAGCCACCAGTAAGGCGGTGAGGGATGCCACAAGGGGTAGTTCTTCCACACAGGTGAAAATAGGAGATAATGCAGAAGCCAGTGGCACCTATTCCACCGCACTGGGATATAGAGCAGAAGCCAGTGGCTACCGATCCACCGCACTGGGATACTATGCAAATGCCACTGGCAACAATTCCACCGCACTGGGATACTATGCAAATGCCACTGGCAACAATTCCACCGCACTGGGATACTATGCAAATGCCACTGGCAACAATTCCACCGCACTGGGATACCATGCAAAAGCCAGTGGCGAAGATTCCACCGCAGTGGGACGAAGTGCAAAAGCCCTTGGCACCTCTTCCACCGCACTGGGATACTGGGCAACAGCCAGTGGCAGCTATTCCACCGCACTGGGATACAATGCAAATGTATCAACAGATAGCACTATGGTGCTTGGGGACTCTAATACCACTGTAAAACTAGGCAATGGTAATGTGGTAACTTCCGACGAGCGAGATAAGATAGACATAGCCGATAATGAGCTGGGACTGGACTTTGTAAAGCAGATAAAAACCCGCAAATGGAGAGGCAACAATAGAGACCAATATTGGATAAGAGAAAAAGTAAAAGAAAAAAGAGAAGGAGCAGCAGAGGAAGAAGAAAGAGAAGTATTCAAAACAGACGAGAAAGGCGAGCGTGTGTACGATGCTAAGGAACACGCCAAGGGGAGCAAGGCAGGCAAGCGCTGGCACAGGGGGGTAGTATCCCAAGAGATGCTCAAGCTCATAGACCCTATGGTGTTTTCGGGTGTGAAGGACACAGAGGTGAACAACCCCGACATCAACCACCAAGAAATGGGCTTTGCCTACGACCAACTCATCGCCCCTATGATAAAAGCCATACAAGAACTATCAACAAGAATGGAAGAAAAGCAAACCCAAGTACAACAACAGAAAACACAAATAGAGCAACTTCTTAACCGAATAGAACAATTGGAGAAGTAATTTAACAGTTAGTAATTCTGTGCAGCAGAAAAAGATGCCCTTCTTTGAAATTTAGCAAGTTTTCAAACGAAATGTAGCGAAAAGGAATGGGCTTCTGTTTGAAGTGAGCGAATCAATGAGCGAACAAGCTCAGCCCATTTCAGTGCAACGAAGAGTAAGAAAACCCTTTAAAAGCAGTTATACTCTGCTGCGCAAAATTACTAAGCTTTCTTTTTTTTAAGTATTTTTATTATTACTTATCTCAATCTTAGGTCTTACTATTGTTTGTGGGTATTCCTTTTTGTGTGGATCTTTGTAAGCTGTTTCGTACACCATATTGTACACCTTAATGTTTTCGGTGGTCATAGGCTCAAACTTACTACTCACACGTTGTAAGGATGAAAAATGCTCTCCGCCCCAGTCTTGCAGTTGGCTATGCACCTTGTCTATAATGTCCAGTTTGTTAAGTGCTTCTTCTCTTACGGCCTGTGGTGCTAAGTTGTGCCAGTCGTTGCCAGCTTGTAGGCCTATGCGTATCTGCACTTGCACAATGCCTTGTTGCACTTGTTCGCTCAGTCCTTGCCACTGCGTATCGTTAAAGTCTATTAGTGCAGCAGGCATTACTACGGTATGGTTTTCACTTAGGTTTTCAAACTGTCCTTCCTCCAAGGTTATATAATTGAGTTCTGGTACATTTTGCATCAATCTGTCTGAAACTTCTTTAAATAATTCTTTCACTGTTTTTTTACATTTTAGTATTATATTATAATTATTGTACTGCCTCTAATTTGGCAATATCTTAGCTATACCTTAGGGGGCTAGCCAAAAACTCTTTTTTAAGCATTTCGTAAATTCTTCCTCCTCTACCAATTTCATTGTATCTGGCTCGATTTATTTAGTATAAAAGCATCTAATAGATTTGTTACCTCTGCTATTTTTGCAGGCTCTACTTCGTGCAACCACCCAGTAAATTCCGTAGCCACATTAATAATATCAGCCAGAGAAATATCAACTTCTAAATGCTGTATTGCAGCCGATAGCTTAGACATTATGCTTGCCTCCTTACTATTGGCATAGCGTTTTCCTGCTCCACGTTTGGCAATGGTGTTGTTCAACTCGCGAAGCTGAGCATAAAAATTACGCAGCATTTCGGGCTTAGAGATACTCATAGCACTACGTTCCAAATCCCACTGGTTTTTTTTCACCCACTTGTTTATAGTTTGTTCTGTTATTCCCATCCTATTTGCCAGCTCCTTCTCCGTGCATCGGGTGTGGGTATATATATAGTAGGCTAATTGTTTCTTTTCTTTTACATTCATAGTATTCTCAAATTTATTTGTATTGCAAATATGATGTGTTTTCTCTTTTTTTTTGCAAAACACTCCGAGCTTGACAACAAACACTCCAAAGCTTGCAATGTTTCTTGCTTCTAATGGTTTTAACTATGATTTTTGTAACGCAATTTCTTAGAAAAGAACTATGAAGAAGAACTACTCCTTTATACTTTCCGATGAAACGGTCAACTCTTATGGCTACCGTGTGCTTACCAGTGGTATCAATTTAAAGCATTTCAAACAAAACCCCATTATGCTCTACGACCACAATAGCCAGCTGATGCCCATAGGCCTATGGAAAAACATACGAGTAGAAAAAGCACAGCTAAAAGCCGATGCCGTATTTGACGAAAAAGACAAATTGGCTCGAACTGTAAAAAGCAAAGTAGAACAAGGTATACTCGATGCTACCTCCATAGGTATTACAGTGCAAAAAACCTCTAAGGAAAAAGAACATATGATAAAAGGGCAAAAAAGTGCCACCATTGTACAAAGTGTACTCAAAGAAGCCTTTATCGCAACTCTTCCTGCCAATAAAAACGCACTGAAACTACATTTCCACAATCCACAAATTACACTATCTGCAAACTGTAGTATACAACAACTGAACGATTTGTTAGAAGCTCATTTAGACAAAACTGAATGGAACAGGTACACAGACAGCAGAAATACTAAGGTACAAAAGCCCAGTAAACTGCATATTAAACTTGGCGTAGAATCCGATAACGAGGTGCTGAACCTTATAGAACAAAAAGACCAACAAATAGAGCAGCTCAGTAGCACTGTGGAAACCTATAAAGCCAAAGAAAAAGAACGGAAGGAGGCAAAAATGACAGCACTGCTCAACCAAGCTATAAGCGAACGCAAAATTACAGAAGCTGAAAAAAACAACTGGAAAGCAATGTTTTTGCAAGACACTGAAACGGTAAAGCGAATGTATAAAGAAGAGTTTGGAACGAAAATGCCAGATAGGTTAATTGAGCGATTAAAGGAGAAATAGAACAACAATTAAAAAAAACGAAGGATTGTTTCCATCTACAAAAATACAAGTTTCACAACCCTTGGCTTATTATAAAGGATAAATATAGTTATTTTTTTTAGTGTTTTTTTCTTTACACTTTTTTGCCTTGAACCAACCGAGCGTTGTAAGTTTGCTACGTTCGGCGGGTTCTTTTTGACTAACAAAAAGAAAAAAGCTTTTGAAAAACAACAAACAAAATACCGCATAGCAGAAACAAACGCCCTTAAAGGCTAAAACTAAAAACTGCAAAATACTGCGTAGCAGAATACGATGCCGCCTAATAAAAATAGCGTTAAGCCCTTTGTAGCGAAGGAGAAAAAAGAGGATTTTCTGTTTGAGCCGCAGGCGAGTTTAAAATCTTCTCTCCGTAGCGAAGAAGGGTAGCGTAATTTTTATTCAGCGGGAGGTTTTTGCTCACAAACTTTGCTTTCAAAGGAGTTCGCGAGCTTGCTACACTCGGTTGCTTCTTTTTGACTGACAAAAAGAAGAAGAAAAAGAGCAAAAAACAATATTAATAATTATTCAAAACAAAACATTATGACAACCAATTCTTTCCAAGAAGGCAACGGAGTCTTCAACACAACTACACCTAACGCACCCAACAACGTGCATATAGGCGAAAACGACGTATTAAAACTAAAAGTAGGCGAAATATCCTACGACAACCAATACTTTAGCGTTTCCAACGAAGCCACCTCCCCCCAAGCCATATACTGCGACGACGTAAGCCTATGGATAGTAGATGACACTACCAACAAAGTATACCGTTACGACGCAGACAACATCTATACTGGCAACTCCTTTAGCGTATCTGCAGAAACCACCTCCCCCCAAGGAGGCTACTTCGACGGCAGCCATCACTGGATAATAAGCGGAGAGAACAAAGTCTACAAATACTCCTCAGGTCTTTACACTGGTACCTCCTTCGACCTAACCAACCAGACCACCTCTCCCCAAGGAGGCTACTTTGACGGCAGCCATCACTGGATAATAAGTGCCACCAACGTAGTATACAAATACGACAGCTCAGGCAACTACACCAACACATCATTTGACACCTCCAATGAAACCAGCTCCGCCCAAGGCGGCTACTGGGACGGTGCAAACCATTGGATAATAGGAGAAAACAGCCAATCAGTGCATCAATACGACACCTCAGGAACATACACAGGATTTAGCTTCACCACAGCCGGCGAGACCACCGATATACGCGACGGCTATTGGGATGGTAAAAATCATTGGGTATTAGACGACACACAAAAAGTAGTTTACAAATACAACGTCCCCTCAGAAGTAGAAATAGGCACAGACACCTTGATACACGGAGCAATGCAGTCGGAAAGCATAGTAGATGCCCTAGGCAGCAAAGGAAACCCCGGACAAGTTCTCACGGCAAAAGAGAAAGACACCTACCAATGGACAGACGACCTAACAGACAACCTCAACAACATCAACGAACACAAGAACAAAACCGACAACCCACACCAAGTAACAAAAACCCAAGTAGGACTTGGTAACTTACCCAATGCCAAAAGCGACAGCACTACACTAAACAGCAGCAACACATTGGCTACAAGTAAGGCAGTGAGGGATAAGTTAAGTAGTATACAACAAGGCAATGGCACATTCAACACTACTATACCTACCAACGCTAATGATGTACACATAGGACAAGGTGATGCAGTAGTGGTAAGAGACAATGGTAAGGTTGGCATAGGCACCACAACCCCACTGGAAAAGCTAACAGTAATTGATGGAAACATAAGAATACATGGGATAAACAATGGAATTGATTTGCAAACAGCATCAGGAATAAGGTCTTGGATAACTGTATGTAGTGGTGGCAGACTGCAAATTGGTGGTACAGGCAATAAACCCCCTGAAAAAGGAGCTATTACTATTAACGGTGGAAAAGTAGGCATAGGCACTGGCTCACCCAACCAAAAACTATCTGTAGACGGCAACGCCTCCAAATCAGGAGGAGGAAGCTGGGCTACATACTCCGACCAACGCCTTAAAAAGAACATACAACCCTTTACTGATGGGTTAGAGATTATTGAAAACATCAACCCCGTCAATTTCAAATACAACGGAAAAGCAGGCCACAAAGCCGATGGCAAAACCTACACAGGCATAGTAGCACAAGAGCTTTACGAACACGCCCCACATATGTTCGAAAAGGTAAAAACAAAACTCAACGACACCGACACCGAAGACACCGAACTATATATCTATGATGGAGGAAACACACTACTATACACACTAGTAAATGCCACCAAACAACAACAAACACAGATAGAGCAACTTCTTAAAAGAATAGAACAATTAGAGAAGTAGTAATGAATAACTAGTAATTAAAATTCTGCACAGCAGAATACAAACGCCCTTAAAGGCTTTTGATAGAAAAACAGCGAAATTAAAATTCTGCGTAGCAGAACACGATGCCGCCTAATAAAAATAGCGTTAAGCCCTTTGTAGCGAAGGAGAAAAAAGAAGATTTTCTGTTTGAGCCGCAGGCGAGTTTAAAATCTTCTCTCCGTAGCGAAAAAGGGTAGCGTAATTTTTATTCAGCGGGAGGTTTTTGCTTCTTTTTGACTGACAAAAAGAAGAAGAAAAAGAACATAAAAAAAGCATTTACAGGCTTTTGATAGAAAAACAGCGATGTTAAAATTCTGCGTAGCAGAATACGACCGCCCTATTTTAAATTTCGTAAAACTTCAAACGCAGCGAAACGTAAAAATGGGCTTTGTTTGAGAGAGCGAATTACTGAGCGAACGAGTTTAGCACATTTTAGAGTAGCGAAGAGTAGAAGTTCAGAAATTTAAAATCAGGCTTGATTTTTTGCTCGCTACACTCGGTTGGCTCTTTTTGACTGACAAAAAGAAGAAGAAAAAGAACATAAAATAACTATTAATAACCATTAAAAACTAAAAAACTATGGCAACAACACCAGTAACACAAGGCGATTTCCTTGACCAATTAGAAAGCAACTATACTATAAACAGCAATAGTAGTGGTGCTACTCTAATACCTGAAGAAACAATAGCAGATAGTGGAATTGAACACCCTATATTCTTATGGATAGAGGGTAATAAAATGTACCTATCAGTTAACATCCAAGACTTTATAAGTGTGTGGGACATAAGCAACCCCACCAACCCCGTACGACTTCTGGACGAAGATTTTGGGATGGGAGTGTTTACAGGCTTATCAGGGAGTATTTGGAAAGATGGCAATACCATCTATGCAGCAGATTCTAGGCTTAGTAAAGTAACGGTATGGGATGTATCAGACCCTAAAAATCCTACTAGACAAACCAATCAAGAAATAAGCCTACTCGTCCCAGGAGGAATATGGAAGGATGGAGATACTCTATATCTAACTGGTAAATATGAACATATGACTGTATGGGATGTATCCAACCCCACCAACCCTGTAAGACAAACCAACCAAGAATTTGGACAAGGAGTATTTAACGCTGCAACTCGTATGTTCAAAGAAGGAAATAAATTGTATATAACAGACCACAACTTAAGCCGTGTAACCGTATGGGATTTATCCAACCCTACCAATCCTACAAGACTTACTGACGAAGAATTTGGAAGTGGAGTGTTAGATGAACCAGTAGTAATAAGGATAGCAAATAGCAAAGCATACGTAGTAAGCCATGGGTCAGAATTGGTAAACGTATGGGACATAAGCAACCCTACCAATCCTATAAGACTTACTGACGAAGAATTTGGAAAGGGGGTGCTTATTAATCCTTTTGGCTTATGGATTAAAGGAGATAAAGCATACGTATCATCAAATGATACCTCAACAGGAGTAACCGTATGGGACTTAAACACAGGCAATCAGATAATAGATAACAATGCCAACAACATACTAGGCAAGCTACAAGTAGCAGATAAAAAAATAAGAATAGAATACAGCTGCCAAAACAATGGAGAATACACCATAAAAGAAGTAATAGACGACAACACTATAGAAGTAAACGAACCCCTAGTGTCCGAAACCTTCAACGGAAGAGTACTACACAGCAATAACAATGGCGAAATATGGGAACTGATAGACGACAACTACTACCTAAGAGAAAAACAGTGTGAAAATAATACAGAAAATACGGACGACACAGACGATTCAGAACATATAGGTGAATTATAGGGAAATATAACACAGCAAACACCCCTAAAAGAAAAATTTGTCCCCCCACTACACCCTCCTCACGAAGGGTGGGGGAAGGCAAAAAAACTACTAATTCTACGCAGCAAAAACGAGAGCTCTTAAATGATTTTGATAGAAAAACAGCGAAATTAAAATTCTGCGCAGCAGAATACAACCGCCCTATTTTAAATTTCGTAAAACTTCAAACGCAGCGAAACGTAAAAATGGGCTTTGTTTGAGAGAGCGAATTATTGAGCGAACGAGTTTAGCCCATTTTAGAGTAGCGAAGAGTAGAAGTTCAGAAATTTAAAATCAGGCTTGAGTTTTGGTTCTTTGGGTCAAGCCAAAGAACAAGAAAAAAAGCATTTACAGGCTTGATTTTTTGCTCACAAACTTTACTTTCAAAGGAGCTCACAAGTACTATTGAAAAGAAAAAATGATGAGTAAAGGAGATAAAAAATTGTATCAAGACAAAAGGGCATAAGACAAAAGAACATAAGAGAAATATCAAGAACAAAAAACAATATTAATAATTAATTAAAACAAAAATTATGACAACAACAGACAACAACACACCAGAAAAAAACACTACTCCACCCTCTATTGAGACAAGAGCAATAGACTCCAAAAGTGCAGAAGCAGGAGTAGTATTAACCTTAAACAAAGCAGGCGACACCTACATATTGCCCATAGACAAGCCCTCTGATTTGCCAGTAGGATTGATACTTAGATGCCTTGCCGATAAAGATTTCGCAACAGGCGATAAGGCAAAATTTCAAAACAAAGGCAAGCAATACGACCTTTGGGGCGACAGCTTTGTAGTAGGCGAATACATAGACCTTAAATACAACGGTGTAGGTTTCGACGTGTTCAACTACATTAGCCATAAGGACAGGACCGACAACCCCCACCAAATAAGCAAAGCCCAAATAGGACTAGACAACCTGCCCAATGCCATTTCCGATGCTACAGACTTGGACGATAGCAACACACTGGCAACAAGTAAGGCAGTGTATGACCTACAAATAAGTTTTAAGGGGGTAATTGCTATGTGGTCAGGTCAAATATGCGATATACCCACAGGCTGGGCATTGTGCGATGGCAACAACAACACGCCCGACCTAAGTGGACGATTCATAGTAGGCTACGACAAAGACGATAACGACTATAGCAGCATAGGTAAAACCGCAGGAGCTAAAAGCGTAGCACTTACCACAAGCCAAATGCCCAGACACAATCACAGTATAAGCGACCCAGGGCATAACCACAATGATGGTTCTTATAATAGATTATTAAGAGTAACAGGTACTTCGACTTCTCGAAATGTAGATTCTACCTCAGGAGAACCTGACCTTATAAACAGTGGAACAATTAAACATAGAACAACAGGTATTTCCATTAGAGATACAGGCAGCGGATATTCTCACGAAAACCGCCCACCTTACTATGTATTAGCTTATATTATGAAATTATAGGTTTTGTGAAAAAAAATTACACTTTTATCATTTTTGTTTTTCCATATATTTATAGCATAAAATACAAATAAAAACAAAAGTAAAAAAGCAAAAATATCATAATGTCGAATAAAATTGTAAAGGAGCTTACCAGTAGTATCGCTTCCTTCTACACCTAAGAAAAATACAAGAAAGAAGATAAAGTAATAAAGAGGCTTCAGATTTATATTTATGGTTTTCCTATTTATGAGAAAGAAAGGAAGATAGACAAGCAGGAGTGTAACAAGATGAGCTGTCCAAGTAACAGAGGCAAACAAGTGCAAGAAAATAAAGATCATTGCAAAATAAGATAGGTTAAAATAGGAATCCCTTCTCTTTAACACAATGGTTGCAGCTATTATTACAAGTACCATTAAAGATAAAATAATATTTGTAATAATATTGATATTGCTACTCTTTTGCAGTATATCAGGCGTTGCCTCAACAGTTCGTTCTGTTGAACATAACCCAGCTATTTTATGAAAAGTAGCTTTTAAAGCATGGTTGGTGTGAGTAAAACTAAATCCATCGTTTTGGAGCGAATGCAATACTTTATAGTAAGTTGTATTGTCTTCTATACTATTGTTTGCACCTCTGAAAAGAAAGGGGAGGACAAAACACAACAAGCCTACTAGTATTGTATATACAACTACTTTTCTTTTGAAATAGTAGAAAAATACAAAAACGACAAAAAAAATGGGAGTTACTTTTATTAAAGTTGCAATCACAAAAAATATATTACTAAGGTGTGGCTTCTTTTTAGACAGATAATAGACACCTATTAGGCATAACACAAACAATAGAAAATTGACTTGAAACATACTAAGGTTATTCCAATAAAACTTTAATGCTCCAATGCTCCAATGCTTGTTAGTATAAGAGGTATTTTAATTTTTTTTGCCTCCCAACCAATGTTGAGACAAATTTTATATAGCAATAAAACAGATAAGGGCAATAAAACTAATGTATTAAACAACCAAAATAAAAATGCAGAAAATTTTAACGAAAAAATAGCTATTAGTTGAAAAATAAAAGCAGCAAAAGGTGGATAAATAAAAGGCCTTGCCCCTTCTATAGTTTTGTAAAGATTTTGTTGATTAAAGAAATCGTTGCCTGCTTGCCAGAAAACGTGATAATCAGAGCCAATATCTATTTTTTGAGATTGAACAAACCCTAATACAGCAAAAATAACAATATAGAAAATAGTTAAGCTAAGCC
Organism: Tubiluchus corallicola; assembly: GCA_030141605.1. NCBI lineage: Eukaryota > Metazoa > Priapulida > Priapulimorpha > Priapulimorphida > Tubiluchidae > Tubiluchus > Tubiluchus corallicola. The sequence continues at coordinate 35,260 of JAQGDQ010002423.1, forward strand.
ATAAAGGTTTTTTCTTAATAGCTTTAAATAATAGTTTTAATTCTTTCACTGAATAGTTTTTTGAAATAAAACTGTAAATGTAGAAATAAAAAAAATAGAAGCAACTTTCTATTTTCTAAATTAAAAAACCGTCCACTTTATTACACATCGGTTTATATAATGAAGTTGTAAGAAAAGCTAAAAACTGCAAAATTCTGTGCAGTAGAAAGAAATGGACTCCTGTTTGAAGTGAGCGAATCAATGAGCGAACAAGCTTAGCCCATTTCAGCGTAACGAAGTGTAGGAAAACTACTAAATTTCAAAGAAGGCCTGATTTTGTGGTTCTTTTGCATCAAGGCAACCGACCAAAGCGAGCTTACTATGTTCGGTTGTATCAAGACAAAAGAGCATAAGAAAAAGAAAGAATTTACAGAGGCTATACAAGCTGAAATATGAAAACTGTGGATAGTAGGAGAGCTATTCAAGAACAATGGGTTTTTAAAATTTGTCCACAATGCCGATAGCGATGTTTACAATGGCTCGATGGTGCATATACTCAACAGTGGGACAGCCAGCCCAATGGCTTGTAACCGCACCAATCTATCAGCTAGCCTCAACAAACGCACCAATATAGATGCAAGCTATACATTAGACGAATTTACCTTCAACCCACACTTGCTCAGCGATGCAGATTTGGTGCTTAGTTACCACAGGCAACCCTCCGTCTTCCTACATATCAGGTACTACGGGCAGGTATAATAAAACAAGATACAGTATGATAAAAGCAATCAAATTAAAACAACCAATACGATGAACCCACAGCAAGCAAAATATTTTAAAAACCACGACCAAAAAGAATTTTATTTTACCTGCGATGGTTTGGCTTTTGTAAACGGACAAGCAGCTAATAGTCACGCCATAGAACTCAAAAAACGGGGCAAAAGTAAAAGCGTAGAACTTAGCCACTTCACCCATAAAGATTATGAAAACTATTTGCAATCGGAAGGGAAAAACCAACCAGTAGGAACAATCCAAAAATCAAACCCCTCAAAAACTATACACGAAAAAGTGAAAAGCTATGTGAAAAAACTAAAAGAAACTAAATACGAAAATAGAGAAAAACTTTTAGAAAGCTACAATTTACTAGAGCTCACAACCATAGCCAAACAAATAGGTTTGCACCCTTATGCCAGTCAAAAAGATAATACCAAAGCTATTTTGAAAAAACTCAACACCACAGAGCGAAACTCTTAACGTTGAACAATTCGGATAAAATAGCCAACAAATAAGGCATAAAAAAGCAAAACTAAAGAGAGTAATTATCCTTAAAGTATTAATTAAAAACAAAAAAAGTAATAATTATGAAATTACCTGCAGTAAACATAAATGTATTAAACAACCAGCTCGGCTCTGTTACTCCCATAGAGGACGGAACAGCAGGCTTGGTAGTATCGGCAGAAAGCTCGAAACTACCTACGGGCATAGGACTAAACGAACCAAAACTTATATTTAGCCTCAAAGATGCCGAAGAACTTGGAATAGACGAGGCTTACGACAAAGACAACGAAGTATCGGCATACTTTCACATCAAAGAATTCTATGAGCAAGCAGGCACAGGTGCTAAACTGTGGATAACACTTGCCAGCAGAGAAACTACAATGGGAGAGATAGCCGACAAATCTATTGCCAATGGAGTAGCTAAAACCTTATTAGAAACTGCTAATGGTGATATAAAAATAATGGCTATCACCCGCAACCCCAACGATGCTTACTCACCTAGCTACAACAGTGGTTTAGACGATGATGTAAGTGCAGCAGTTCTTAAAGCTCACGAATTGGCACAAGAGTTTGCCGGTACTTCTAACAACGGAACAGGAACACCCACAGGCGAATACAGACCTGTACGCATATTGATAGAAGGACGCGATTACCAAGGCCAAGTTAGTAACCTTAACAACTTGCGCGAAGGAACACAAAACCGTGTAGCAGTTATATTAGGCAGTACCACTAATACCAGACCCATCAAAAACTCTGACGACGAAGTAGCCTACAAAGGAGCATCAGCTGGCTTGGCATTAGGTAAACTAGCTAAAATACCTGTACAACGAAATATTGGAAGAGTAAAAGATGGAGACCTATCCATTGTTAAAGCATCATTATCCAATGGCGAACTTATAGAAGAAATAGATATAGCAGAGCAAGGAGCCATACACGATAAGGGCTACATATTTATGAGAACTTATCAAGGCAAAGCAGGCTTCTATTTCACAGACGACCCTGCGGCTACAGAAATTACCGACGATTACAGTAGCATAGCCAGAGGACGCGTGGTAGACAAAGCTATAGCCATTGCTTACAACACCTATGTAAGCGAATTGCTCGATGAAGTGCAAGTCAGTGAAGACGGAACACTCAACCCTGCTCTTATAAAATCTTATCAAGCCAATATAGAAACAGCCATCGCTAGCCTTATGGTAGCAGAAGGTGAAGTATCAGACGTAGAGGCTGAAATAGATCCAAATCAAAATGTATTGTCAAACGACAAAATACAGATAAAACTGCTTATCACACCTGTGGGATATGCAAAAACAATAGAGGTAAATTTAGGTTTTAACAACCCAGCATTAACAAGTTAAATTTTTAAAATATGGTAACATTCAACTCAGCAGAATATTCTTGGACGAATATCAATATAGTAATGCTTGGCAGACCCATAATAGGGATACGAGGCGTTTCTTACACCACTAGTCAAGAAAAAGAATATATATATGGCGTAGGCAGTCGCCCTTTGGCTATACAAAAAGGCAACATAAGCTACAGTGGTGAAATCAAACTTTTACAATCAGAATTAGAAGCACTTACACGTGCCGCTGGAAAGAAAAAGGATCTTATAGACATACCTCCTTTTGATATTACAGTAGCATACAATGCACAAGGAACAATAGTAACAGATGTGCTAAAATATGTGGAATTTACAGAAGTTTCTAAAGCTCTTAATCAAAATGATAAGTTTATGGAAGTTACACTACCCATAATCATATTAAACATTGAAAAGAACAAATAACAGTTTTTACACTCTTTAAACACTGTTTAAAAACCATTTAAACAGTGTTTAAAACACTTTTTATTATTATTCACAAACTAATATTGAAACAAGAAATGACCAATAATAAACAAGAAATAACCACTAATCAAATTAAAGAGTGGAAAAAAAAGCACGGCAATATCTTTCTATTAGAAGTAGAAGATAAGCAAGCTTACTTAAAAACACCATCGAGGCAAGTAATTTCATTAGCTACCTCACAGCACAAAAACGACCCTATTAAGTTTGCAGAAACCATTGTCAACAACTGTTGGTTAGGGGGCGATGATGACATACGTACACAGGACGACTATTTCCTTGGAGCAATAGCACAAATCAATGAAATTATACAAATAAAGCAAGCTAGTATAAAAAAGCTCTAGACGAAGCGTCTGTAGACCCAACAGAAAATTGGATAAGCTATATGGACACACTATTAGCTTACCATTTGAAGATAGACGCTTCGCAGCTCAACGATGAGCAATGGGCAGAGAAAATACAGCAACTAAAACATATAAGAGAACAGGAGGCAAAAGCAAATGGCTACCATAAATAAAATACTTAAATTATGATACAAAATGTAGCAATCAAGAAACTGATGACTGCCGGTGATAAAATGTTGAAATTTGGTAAAAACATCAAACAAACAAATAGCTCACTCAGCAGTTTTAATGACCTTTTTTCTGATGTTACTGATGGAGCAGTCGAATGTATGGCAAAATTTGACATACAAGCTCAAGCCGAAGCTCAGGTAATGCAGGGACTAGTATCTACCAACGAGGCCGTAGGACGCTCCTTCGAAGAATTGAAACAACAATCAATAGAACTCCAAAATAATTCATTGTTTGGAGACGAAGATATTTTACAAAATATCACTGCAAAACTGCTCACCTTTACCAATATAGCAGGCGAACAATTCGACCGCACCCAACAAGCCGCCTTAGACCTCTCTGCGCGGCTAGGGGGCGACCTCAAGTCATCGTCTATACAACTGGGTGAAGCACTCAACAACCCTGCTGCTAACCTATCAAAACTCTCAGAACTTGGAATAGAATTTTCTGAAGAGCAAAAAAATATGATAAAATCGTTACAAGAAACCAACAAAATGGCAGAGGCTCAAAATATTGTATTAGATGAATTGGAAGAGAAATTCGGAGGTAGCGCAGAAGCAGCAGCCAAAGCTGGTACAGGTCCCTTTAAGCAATTGTTCAATATCGTACAAGATATACAAGAAGAAATAGGAGGATTTATATTTAAGATTTTAGCCCCACTTATAGACTGGTTCAAACACCTTTTAAACAACTTAGACCCCGTTAAAGATGCGTTCAAAAACCTATATGAAGCAGTGAAACCTGTTTTTACTTCTCTGGGTGGTTTATTCAAATCCATATTTGGAGTAAACAAAGAAACAGACAGGACTAAAGAAACAATATCTTCTTTTGCTAAAATTCTCAACATACTTGCAGGAGTTGTAAGACCTATAGCTAACGTTTTGTCTGGTTTGATAGATTTTATAGCTATTTTGGCAGCTTTTGTAGTTAAGGTGTTGTCTGCAATAAAGCCTTTGTTAATTGCTTATGGCCTATGGACAGTAGTTCAGTGGGCGTTGAATGTGGCTTTAGCTGCTAACTCCATAGGGTTGATTATTATAGGTATTGTTGCATTGATAGGTGCTATTATGTGGGTAATAAAATCTACAGAAGGATGGGGAGAGCAATGGGAAGTATTAGGCAATATGTTGAGTATTACTTGGGACATTATCAAACTTTCGTTTCAAGCAGCTTGGCAGTTTATCAAGAACTACTTTTTTGATACAATAGACAAAATGCGTATCGCTTGGATAGAATTTAAAGACTTTTTTGGTTTTTCAGACGAAGAAGACCTCAAATCCTTGCGTAAGTTTCAGGACCAAATAGAAGCACGTGCAGACGCATTCTCCAATATAACCGACGAAATAAGAGCCAAAAGTGATGAGCTAGCAGCAGCCAGTAAAATTACGGTGAGATTCAAAGACGACAAGGAAGATGAAAAAGCCGACACGTCAACTGACACGTCTAAAGAATTAGTAAAAAAATACAATAATGGAGCACCTCCTGTTGCTAACAATGCAGTCACTAGCATCAATCAAGGCGGACACAAACCAACCAGCATCACAGTATCCAATCTTACACTTATAGGAGGCGATAGCAATATCAATGTAGCCAATGCACAGGAAGGAGCAGAAGAGTTGGAAGATGTGATTTTGCAGTCTCTTACAAGAGGCTTACAAAGTTTAACCAATTTTGCACAACAGTAAATAAATAAACAATAATATGCCAGACGGAGAAAATAAAACATTTGAAACAAAACCTATCAACATCAAAAAACTGTTCGAAAAGGTTTATGGATATAGAGGTTTACCCTTTCCGTATCAGTCTAAACCTTTTGACGAATTAGGAGGAGGTCAAATAAATGATTACGCTCAGTTGGTGGGAGGAATTTTCAACCGCACCACCAAACTTGGCATCAAAGTATTTATGCCTTTTGCCATACAGTTTGACGATATAGATCCCGGTTTACCTTTTTACCAACTGCCTAATGAGCCTACCGTGCAAGTATCAACCAGCAAACGCATTGTAGAAACCGCATTGGTAGGCACCGACCCTAAGCAACCAAGCCGCGGAACGGTAAAGGAGCTTATAGGCAACCAAGATTACGATATAACCATACAAGGTATTGCCATCAACGAACCCGAATATTACAAAATAAAAGGAATTAACGAATACCCTGGTGACACAATAGGTGTTCTTAACGATTTATACAACTTGAACAAAGCTCTTGAAATACACCACGCCTTGTTGCGTGATGTACTGGGAATACAACACATAGTTATTACAAGCATATCATTCCCACGTATGGTGGGCGTACAAAATGCACAAGCCTACGAAATACAAGCACGTTCCGATAGCGAATTAGTACTAACAATAAAAAATTAAATAAAAATGCTTGCCCTCAAAGCAGATATACAAATAGGGAATGCTCAGTTCACACGCGTTAATAGTGTGGAAATAAAAAAGGTTACCAAGCAATTGGCCAATACCTGTACTATCAAACTACCTATTACTGAACATCTCAAACGCACCACCGAAGAAGGTAAAGAGGATATAACTACTTCAACAAATATAGCTCAAGCGTTCAAGCCGGGAGACCCCGTAAATGTACAGCTTGGCTATAACAATGACTTGCGAAATGAGTTCAAAGGCTTTGTAACTACCATAGACCCCCAAACACCCCTCAGCGTAGAATGCGAAGACTATACTTACTGGTTCAAACGAGCACAAGTACCAGCAAAAACCTATCGGAAAACAACACTTAAAGAAATCTTAAATGAAGTGCTAAAAGCTGTAAACGACAATGAGAATATAAAAGAATTAGAGATAAATATAGGTTTGGACGACAACATACCCGACATTACCCTCGAACCTTTTTACATAAAATCAGGAGAAACCGCAGCCTTTGTAATCAATAAATTTATTAAGGAATTCGGACTCTGTGCCTATTTTACACCCGACGACAAGCTCTTTGTAGGTCAAGCCTATGAGCAAGCAACAGGCAAGGTAATATACGCACTATCAGGCAGTCAACAAAATGTGATTAAAAACGAACTGAAATTTCGCACCTCAGAACAAACGCAAGTGCAAATAGAAGCCGTAGGAATATCCAAAGACGATAAAAGAATAACAGTAACCCTACCAGAAGAACTAGAGGGAGTAGTAGGTAAACGACCCTTTTTCTATTACAATATAGGCCCCTTAAATACTGAGGCTGAAAAAAAAGAAGCACAAAAACACCTCACCACCTATGCTCAAGAACAACTAAAAAAAATAAGATACGATGGCTACGATGGAAGCATCACCACATTTCTAGAACCACCCGTAGAACCTAACTACGAAGCAGAGATAAGAGACTTAAAGTTCGAAGAACGTAAAGGCACTTATTTCGTAGATAGTGTAACAACTACCTTCGGAGAGCAAGGGGCAAGACGCAAAATAGAACTAGGGATTAAAATAAGCAAAAGCACCGTTTAAATATAATTTGAAATATGAGCAAGAAATTAGAACAACTTGGTGAAGCTATCAAACAAATAGTCGACGTACCAGTACAAATTATTACCGCCATTGTTACCGAAGTAGATGAAAACAACTATACCTGTACTGTAACCGACCCGCAAGATAATGAACTTATAGATGTACAGCTAAGAGCCAACATAATAGATTTTGAAACAGACGAAGACAAGCGAGGTGCTGTAACCATACCTGCCATAGGTAGCAACGTACTTGTAGGCAAGGTAGGCAATAGTAATGAACGATTGTATATAGCACAATGTAGTGTAGTAGACAAGGTACTATATTTAGGAGATACTACCAAGCTCAATATCAACAACGAAACCATAGATGTAGAAGTAGGCGAATCAAAACTCAATATCAACAACGAAACCATAGATGTAGAAGTAGGCGAATCAAAACTCAATATCAACAACGAAACCATAGATGTAAAAGTAGGCGAGTCAACCCTAAATATAAAAGACGAAACCATAGATGTAAAAGTAGGCGAGTCAACCCTAAATATAAAAGACAAACTGTTTACCTTCAATGGCGGGAAAAATGGAGAGCTTATCAACATAGATGACCTTACGATTAAGCTCAACAATCTGGTTAGCGAAGTAAACGCTATAAAAGACGAATACGACAGTCATACCCACACTATACCTGCAAAGACCCCTATAACTACCTCAGCAGGGTCTGGAACTATTACCTCAAAGGTAACTACCTCTAAAACGAGTAAACCGGTGACTGATGATGCTAGTTCTTTTAGCAAAGAAAATTATAAGGACGGTAAAATAACACATTAAACAACAAGCACTATGAACCCACAAGATATAGCACTTATAACTGATGAAGAATCGCCCGACTATTTAGACTTACTAATAGAAAATGGCGACTTCGTCATCAACAACGCCACTAACCAGCACCAACTGCTACTACTACTGGCACACAAAGGACATATAAAAGAATACCCAGTAGCAGGTGTAGGTATCAGAGATTATCTACTTAATGAAGGACTGGAAGGACTAGGAAAGAAATATTAAAAGTTCAAAGATGGTATGAGGATAGACATATTAGAACTGAAACAAGACGGAAAACTGGAAATTCAAGCACCGTATAAATAATAAAAAATGATAACAAAACTTGTAGTACACTGCACAGCTACTCCCAACGGACGGCATACTAGCGCGGAGGAAATAAACCATTGGCACAAGCAAAGGGGATGGCGCAAAATAGGCTACCATTATATTATCTACACCGATGGTATAATAGAAAAAGGAAGAGAGGAGGAAGAGCAGGGAGCTCATTGTAAAGGACATAACAAAAACTCCTTAGGCATAGCCCTGGTAGGCACTGATAGCTTCTCGCTCGCACAGCTTACCAACTTATTTAGGCTACTCACAGAACTCAAAAAGAAGCACAAACAAGCAACCATACACGGACACAATGAATTCAGCAATAAAACGTGTCCTGGTTTTAATCTTAAAAAGCTATTATTACAATAATGAACAGCGAATTTCACCCCGTGGACTGGAGTAAACTTACAAACAAGGAAATGCTTATACTGCTCAACGACCGTGTAAATCGTTTAGAGGGTAAAATACATCGTCTCCCAGAAAGAGTAAAACTAGTAGAAGAAAAACAAAAGTCGCAAGGCAAATATATAGGAATCGTAGCAGGTATTATAGGTAGTATTATTGCTAGCATAATTACCTTTAGCGACCTGTTTCGCTCTTCTTAGTGTGCTTTGCAGCAAAGAGATGATAATAACAAAGAAACGGTAAAAAACAGTTGGCTATCTATACCGTAAAATTAGTATAAATATGAAACTTTACAAACTTATTAATGTATATAGGTTAGTACCACGCTTAGCATCGGTACTATTTGGCTATACCTACTACCAATCTCTACAATGGTATCTCTTACTTGATACTCAAACAATAGAGCAAACTACTTTTATTACAGGCTTTACCGCCTGCATAGTAGGCTGGTTTAAATTCTATATGTCAGGCAACAAAACAAACGAAGATACACAATGAAAACATTATTACTAAAACTACTCATAGGCTTTGTGCTTGGTTTTGCAGCAGGCAACCTGTTTTATGCAGCATTTTTGCAAAAGCCGCAAACGCAAGTCAGAAAACTAAAACAAAAAGGGAGAAACAATACACAACCTATAATTATTGAAACCCAAGAGAAATAATGGAAATACAAGCAAAACAAAACCATAGTCAAGCAGACATAGCTATTAAATACTATGGCAACATAGAACAAGGTATAGTGCAGCTAGCAAAAGACAATCACCTTGTTGTAGGAGAAGAATTACAAAAAGGCACTACACTTTCTTTACAAGAATCTGTAGACTTCGCCAACGAACGCGTGGTTGAAGCCCTACGGAACGAAGAAGTAGCCTCAAACAATTAAAAAAATAATAAATATGGCACGTACAAGAGAAGAAATTCAAGAACAGATAGAAACAGAAATAAAAAAAAATCTACCCCAACTAAACAGCAACAGCCAAACGGCTATTTGGCGACTTTGGGTCTATATATACAGTGTAGTGATAGCTAGCTTTGAACTTATTCTAGACCAATTTAAAACTGAAATAGAAGCTCGCACAGAAGAACGTAGAGTAGGCACATTGCAATGGTACGTGCAGCTGGCAAAAAACTTTCAACTTGGCGATTCGCTGGTAATTAACGAAGCAGGCAACTTGACTTACAAAACCATAGACCCCAATAAGCAAATAATAAGTGTGGCAGCAGCAATACAAGGACCTAATAAGCTAAAAATATTAGTAGCCAAAGACAACGAAAGCAAAGAACTGGAAAAGCTGAGCAGCCAAGAACTTAGCTTATTTATTGCCTATATAGAAGAAGCTAAATTTGCAGGTACAGACATACTCTCCGATAGCAAAAATGCAGACCTTATCTCCTTTGAAGTTGATATATACTACAACTTAGAAATATCCAAAGACAAAATACAGGAACGTATAGATGAGGCTTTAGACGGATTCAAAAAAAGCATAGCTTTTAATGGACAATGGGTACGTAACGACTTCTTATCTGCCATCAAAAACGTGGAAGGGGTAGAGGATGTTAGCATTACACTAATACAAGTAAAGCCCGAAGGAGAACCTCTGCAAGACATTACCAACCAACGTACCTACGAAACAATGGCAGGCTATTTCAACTACGAAAACAAAACATACAACTATCCAGAATTTAACCCCACATCTTAAAAATATGGCGTTTCTCAACATAAATATCAATAGCTACTTGAACAGTCTACTATACCCCGCTGTTAAAAAGGCAAAGCAGGTATTGTGGCTACAATCACTATTTAGCCCAGTAAAACAACAAGCCGAAGAGTACCAATTATTTAGAGACACAGCTTGGTTCAATATAGGTGTTAATGCACAAACTTTGGTTTTTGAAAACTACCTCAACCGACTATATACTGAAAACTACGATGAGATAAATGACTTTAATAAACCCATCACCGAACCCGGAACAAAGCGTATATTTATCAAAAACTTTGAAGGAATAGACTCTGATTTCATCTCTGATGAAGAGGAAGACTTAGATTTTGTGCTTACTAGTGCCGAAGGAGAAGATCCTGAAATATCTATCAATGTAACAGCCGAGGGAGAACTTGACCTCGCCCAATTAGGAGACTTTTCGGTACTTGTTTTAGACAATATAAGAAGTACACAACAGAAAATAGACGAATTGATGCCACAAATACAAGCCACAGTAGAAAAAGTGAAAGTAGCTAACAGACAAGGTGTACTATTATTAGTAGCAGCATCGTAAAAAAAGACCCCCAGCTTCAATCCTCTGACAAAGGTTAAAAATAAGCACGTTAAATGCGCTTTACTGGGGGCTTATAGCCTCTCTGAGCAGTCAACGTGCTTTTTACTTTTCTTTGTCAGAGAACGCAAATATAAGCTAATTTAAACAAAACAAAAAAAATGTGTGAAAAAATTAAAACCAGATAACAAAAATCTAGCTATGAAAAGTGAAGAAATAAGGCTTTAAATACCATTAAAACAATATTTAAAGCCTTGTTTGATAATATACCCTGATTTGTTCCATATTTTTACCCCTCATTTGTTTTGACGATAATATATCAAGATAAAAGAACAAATTTAAAGTGAATTAAAAGTTAAGAGTTAATTAAAAATAAACTAAGTTTAAAAACATTTTGTAGGAAATAATAAAATATTTATTTTTGCTATTCAAAGCTTATGTGAAGTGCATAGATACATTCCTCTTAAAAAAAACAAAATGAAAAAACAACCACAAATAGCTATTATCCTTTCAGGTTGCGGAGTTTATGATGGGTCAGAAATACACGAAGTTGTTCTTACAATGCTTGCCGTAGATAAAAACAATGCCCGATATACTTTATTTGCTCCTGATATACCGCAATATCATGTTGTCAATCATATTACAGGAGAAGAGCAACAAGAAACAAGAAATGTACTAGTAGAGGCATCCAGAATAGCACGAGGCAAGATAGAGCTATTATCGTGTTTTGACCCTAAAAAATATGATGCTCTGATACTACCGGGTGGTTTTGGGGCGGCTAAAAATTTGTCTAACTTTGCTTTTAAAGGGGAGGGTTTTAGCATATACAAAGAGGTAGAACAGGCCTTGAAGCAAATGGCACAGCTCAACAAACCCATTGGAGCATTGTGTATAGCACCTGTTATACTGGCTAAAATATTTGAAAAAGTAAGAGTAACTATAGGACAAGATGAAGATACAGCTGTAACTGTTGAAAAGTTAGGGGCTGTGCATACTCAAGCAACTCATAACGAGATAATCGTAGATGAAAAGCACAAAGTAGTAACTACACCTTGTTATATGCTGGATGTAAGTATCTCTCAAGTAAATGAAGGTATCAATAAACTTGTAGAACAAGTGTTGAAATTAATATAGTTGTAACCTACCTCAGTATTCTTGTTATTTTCTTTCACAAAAAAGAAGATGTCCGATTGTCGAGTTTACTGTTTGCTTTTTTTAAACAGGAAACGCTTTTAAAAGGATAGAACAATATTAAACAAGAGATAAGGAATATAAGAAGAAACAAATATCTTATTTGCTACGAGGGGGGGGTAGTTATTTTTATTTGTCCCGTATCACTCCATCACCTTGTATTATCCACTTGTAACTTGTTAGTTCCTCTAAGGCCATCGGTCCCCGAGCATGTAGTTTCTGTGTACTGATGCCTATCTCTGCTCCCAATCCAAACTGCGCCCCATCAGTGAAAGCAGTAGATACGTTGGCATAAACAGATGAGGCATCTACTAATTTCAAGAACTTATTAATGTTTTCACTATTTTCAGATATAATAGCCTCGCTGTGCATAGAGCTGTATTGGTTGATGTGGTCTATGGCTTCGTCTATATTTTCTACAGTTTTAATAGACATTTTATGCGATAAAAACTCTGTGCCAAAGGAGGATGTATTTGCCTTTTGTAGCAATTCGGTTGGATAATTGCCTTGTAGTGCTTTAAAAGAAAATTTGTCTGCATAGATAACCACATTGCTACTTTCCATTTCTTTTATTATTTGTGGTAGTTCGGCAAGACGTTTTTTGTGTATTACAAGGCAGTCCAAAGCATTGCACACACTTACTCTACGTGTTTTGGCATTCACTATTACTTTAGCTCCTTTTTTCAAATCAGCAAACTCGTCAAAATAGGTATGTACAATACCTGCTCCTGTTTCTATTACAGGTATAGAGGCATTTTCTCTCACAAAGTTGATAAGTCCTTGACTGCCTCTAGGTATAATTAAATCCACATAGCCGTGAGCATTTAATAAGTCAGCAGCAGCTTCACGTTCAGCAGGCAGCAGGGTAATAGTATCTTCGTTCAACTGATGTTTTTTCAATACTTCTTTTATAATCTTTGTTATAGCCATATTGCTATCGTGAGCATCGCTACCGCCTTTAAGCATACAAGCGTTACCTGATTTAAGGCATAGGGCAAACACATCTACTGTTACATTGGGACGTGCCTCGTATATGATACCTATCACACCAAAAGGCACAGTTTCTTTTGTTATTTGCAAGCCATTGGGTTGAGTTTTATTCATCAAGGTTTTGCCTAATGGAGAGGGTAGACTGGCTACATTGCGTGTGTCGTGAGCAATACTTTTTATGCGTTCGGTAGTCAATAACAATCTATCGTATTTAGGATCATCTTCGTTCATACGTGCAAGGTCTTTTTTGTTTTCAGCAAGTATGTAAGGCGTTTTTTCTACTATGGCATTGGCTACATTGTTAAGAACGGCATTGATAGTTTTTGTGTCTAAAAGTAATATGCTTTTACTGGCTTTTTTTATGTTTTCAAAGGCTTGTTTGTTTTTCATTGACGTTTGGGGTGTTTTGTATTTATATTAATTACAAATATAGAATTTTATTTTGTTAATAGTTTTTTCAAGTAAGCAGGGTATTTTCTTTTGCCTTAGTACGTCCTATTTCCTTTAATTTCTCTTAGCTTCATTTTCTATGTGAGCAAGTAGTTGTTGGGCTTGTTGGTGATTTAATTTCATCATTTTTTGTGCATAGACTTTGGCTTTGGGGTAGTTTTTTTGTCCTATAAATACAAAGGCGAGAGAATTGAGCAAGTCTATAGAATTAGGGTTTATTTCCAATCCTTTTAACAAGGCTTTTTCTGCTTCATTGTATTTTTTTATAGTAAGATAACATACACCAAGGTTGTAATATACGCGTGGATAGTTTTCTAAAAGTGTTGCTGCTGTTTTAAAGGTGTTTATAGCTTGTTCATATTGTTTTTCTTCTCCATATAGCATTCCCAGCGAGTAATAGGCTTCTCCATTGTGTGGTTCTATTTCTATGATGGTTTTTAGTTGCTGTTTGGCTTCTGTATTTCGATTGGTTTTGTTGTATAATACTGATAGGTTCATACGTGCGGGTATAAATAGGCTGTCCATTGCTATGGCAGTTTTGTATGCTTTTTCTGCTTCTGGGTATTTACTTAGTTTTTCGTTGTAAATGCCTATGTTCATTTGCCCCGTCTGAAAGTCAGCATTGATGTTAAGATGTGTAAGATACTCTTGTTCTGCTTTTTTCCAATACTCCAAGTCTTCGTTGTTAAGATTGGATATGTTGATGGTTGTAAGCAGTTCTGCTGCTTTTATTCTTATGCTTTTTATACTGTCTTTAAGCATTGGAAGGGCAAAGGGTACTAAGTCGTTGAGAGGCAGTATGTCTAATGCTTGTAGGGCGTGTAGCCTTACGAGGGGATGCTCGTCTTGTAAGGTGTGGTTCACAATGGGAATATAGGTGCTGTCTATGTAGTTTCTAAGATATTCTAAGGCAGTAGCTCTAGTAATGGCTGGCTGTTGTTGGTCTAATATGTGTTTTCTTATTTCTTCTCCTGCATTGGGTTGGTAGGTGATAGCTGCTGATAGTACATCGGCATAATTATGACTGGGCTTTTTGCCGTACCATTTTTCTATGGCATTGGCAGCCCATTGTGCCGTTTCTTGCTTTTTTGTGTGGCATTGGTTACAAGCGTTGGGCATCCCATATTTGGCGGATAGGTCAGGGCGTGGCACTCTAAAACTGTGGTCTCTACGGTAGTCGTTTACCATATAGTACTTTCCATCCATATGACAATTAATACATAGTGAAGCATCGGTGTTTGCTTTGTGTTTGTGGTGTGTGGGACTGTCGTATCTTTCGGGTATGTGGCATTTGGCACACAGGTCGTTAGTGTTTTTTTCTAACAATGCATAAGTATGTGGATGATGGCAGTCTATACAAGTAACATTTGTGTGATACATTTTACTTTGCAAAAACGAACCATAGACATATACTTCAGAGAGTATTTGCCCATCGGGATAATAGAGGTTTTCTCTAAGGATGCTTGGGATATAATGATCCATAAACTTGCCTGTGAAGTCATAGTGTGGAGTAATTTGTGAGCGGAAGGAGTGACATCTGGCACAGTTATCTACAAACTGTTTATTATCACCTTCTTTGAAAGTTACAGGGATACCCATTTGCGAAGAGGTTAATGTTCCTATATCCTTGTATTTATGAGCATTAGCTACGTGTATGGAGGAAGGACCGTGACAAGATTCACAAGCAACATTTATTTCATACCACGTGGTATTGTAACTTAAGTTGTGTGGGTCTAAGTTTTTTTTCAACTCTGTGGAGTGGCAATCAGCACACATCATATTCCAGTTCTGAGCCTGTTTTGTCCAATGTAGCCAATCGTGATGTTCTATTTTTCTTTCTTCCAGTTCGTAAAGGTGAAACCACTTATTGGAATCGCTGTCCCACGCAGCAGCAAGACACTGCAACTTTCCGTCAGGAAATTGAATAAGATATTGCTGTAATGGGGTGAAACCAAAGGTGTAATCTATTTTATATTCTTCATAGTCGCCATATGTACCTACTGTTCTGACGTAATAGCTGGTATCTTGTTTATAAAAATAAAATGTGTCATTTCTGTATACAAAGCTGGAATTATTGAAATCGCCTATAACTGTTTTTTCATTGGCTGTTTCCATTGACCTGTAATGGTGTGAGGTAAGCCATTCTTCATATTCTTTTTGATGACATTCTACACAACTTTTTGTTCCTGCATATTGTGGAGTGTTGTTTTGTGTTTCGTTGTTACAACTATTTGATAAAATAATAAGGATTAAAAAAAGGGGGAATAAATAAAGTTTCATAGATTATATCTGTATAATTAAATCAATGGCAAATGTATATAATTTTTCCTCAATTTTCTTGTGCTAAGAAGGTGAAAAAACAAGAATAAGAATAAAAAAGTAACTATATATATAAAATTGCACTACTTTTTTTACCTTAACTACCTATTGCACTATCCTTAGTATGCTTTGTTGTAGAAAGTTAATAATTAGCAAGGAACGCTAAAAAATAGCTGCCTGTCTGTACTATTAAATTAGCATAAAATTGCATATAGTTACCTGAAAAGATATTTTACCTTATTCATAAAAGAATAACTTATATTAGTTTATGGTTTTTTGCATAAACAGCATTTTTATCTAAATTTGTAAAATCATTACTTAACCGTAAAAAGAAATGTTATATCTATATTAGATTCTTATGGTCAATAAACTTAGACACCTTACTAAGAAATTTCGAAAACTGTTTTATAAAAGAAAACTTAAAGCCTATAACTTCGATACTGCAAAGTCTATTGGTATTGTAGCAAATGTTGAAACATCAGAAGATGCAGTCATTATTGAGAATTTTATAGATGAGCTAAAACAGCAAACAAAAACAAGAATAAAAGCATTAGGATATGTTAAAGGAAAAAAAGAATTGCCAGCAACAAGTAAAAACATAAAACTAATAACAGATAAAGA
>JAQGDQ010001263.1:4200-51281 GCA_030141605.1 Tubiluchus corallicola
ACGTTCTGTATTCAATTCAATTCGAGTTTTTATTTCGGTGAAGCACAGTGGAAGAAGTTTCTGACTGTTAATATCAATTCCCTTGGCTCAGTGGTAGCTGTTAGTTTGTTTACCACGTTCTGTATTCAATTCAATTCGAGTTTTTATTTCGGTGAAGCAGAAGGGAAGAAGTTTCTGACTGTTAATATCAATTCCCTTGACTCAATGGTAGCTGTTAGTTTGTTTACCACGTTCTGTATTCAATTCAATTCGAGTTTTTATTTCGGTGAAGCAGAAGGGAAGAGTTGTAAACGTGCTTTTGCCCTGGCTGGCACGTGGTATTTGGGTAAAAATAGGGGGGGGGGTAATAATAGTTTCTGTTATGTAGGCGTAGGTTTGTTATTATTGTTGACGATAGGAGGCTTGCGTTGTCTATCGAAATTAGAGCCAACTTTGAATAAAGGTTATTGTTGCTGTTGTTGTTGTTGTTGTTGTCGTCATCGTCGCCCGATAACAAATCTCCGTTTATATCTGAAATTTCTGAAATTTTGTTTTATCAGGAACTGGAGTGAGTGAGTGAGTGAGTGAGTCAGTGAGTCAGTGAGTGTGTGTGTGAGCAACTGAGTGAGTGAATGAGTGAGTAAGTGGGGGAATGAGTGAGTGAGTGTGTGTGAGCGTGAGTGAGTGAGTGTGTGTGTGTGTGGGTGAGTGAGTGAGTGAGTGAGTGAATGACTGAGTGAGTGAGTGAGTGAGTGAGCAATTGAGTGAGTGAAGGAGCACGTAAGTGGGGGAATGAGGGAGTGAGTGAGTGAGTGAGTGAAATAGTGAGTGAGTGAGTGAGTGAGTGAGTGAGTGAGTGAGTGAGTGAGTGAGTGAGTGAGTGAGTGAGTGAGTGAGTGAGTGACTGAGTGAGTGAGTTAGTGAGTGAGTGAGTGAGTGAGTGACAATGCAATTACATATACATCTAACCTGACAAGAATCTCCTGTAGCACGTGATCACGTGACCCTACTATGATTTAGCACATCATTCAACTGTGTATTGAGTGAAAATTTCCTCTTTGACATTCGTGTGACTGATGTTCACTTAGCGTAGAAAATTTTCCCTCCATCAATCAAGGTATCCCTTACGCTGTGTCATGTAGAAGGAAATCCGTCTTCCAGGTTTCAGGATGAAGAAGAAAATCTGGAGAGAAAGATTATTGCAGCGTAAAAATTCATTTGAAATCTCGAAATTTGACAAACGTGAAATCTTGAAATCTTGAAATTTGACAAAACGTGAAAGCTTGAAATCTTGAAATGTGGCTTAGTTCACAAAATGCGTTTCAAATACCCACCAGCTATTTATTGTAATAATTAAAACAACGATTTTGCATTTTTGCAGTTTATGCAAGATTGCAGTTTTTGTCAAGGAAGCAGCATGATAAAGTTTCCAAAAACTTCATCCACAAAGTGGTTTTTATAGTTAAAACTAATATGAAGTTTTATTGTCGTCATCATCATCATTATGATTATCATCAACAATAGCATCATCATCATCGTTATCATCATCATCGTCGTCATCATCATCATCATCATCATCATCGTTATCATCATCATCTTCATCATCATTGTCATTATCATCATCAATAGCATCATCATCATCGTTATCATCATCATCATCATCATCATCATCATCATCGTCGTCATCATCATCATCATCATCTTCTTCTTCTATAGGGATTAATTATTAGTGCATTATAAATAATAATTTTTTTCTAAGGTAAGAAAAGTTAGGATTATGTTGATATAGAAATAGTTGTTAAATTTTTTAAATCGTTTTTTATTATTTTTTATTTTTTCATGATGCCATAATGATACCGTTATGATGCCATAAGGCAGAGCTCTAGGATGTTCACGTTGAACGTGAAAAAGTTTCATTGAAAGCGTTCAACATGACGAGCTTGAGTGTGTTTTTCAGACTGTATTTGACCACAAGTTAATGGTGCTTTTTTTCTAGCACATATTGTAATAATGGCCTCTCTCTAAGTTATTCAACACTCAACCACATTGCGTCAGAATTTCATGGGCATATCTCGGCATGTTGCCATCTTTACTGTCATATCATAGATGAATAGTCGAACTTAACGGCCATTGTGAAAACATGTGGTCTGTAGATGTACGGTAATTTTCCATTAGATGTACGGTAATTTTCCATTAGATGCACGGTAATTTTCCATTAGATGTTTTTTTTACGGTAATTTTCCATTAGATGTACGGTAATTTTCCATTGCAGCTGTTTTTGGGCTCTTCCCCCACGCTGTTCTCAGTCACACGGAAAAAAATGGGGTCAAAATAATAGGGAGTCCAAAATGGGTGGCTAATCTACCTAGATTGTCCCTAGATGGAGTGTTTTATTTTCTTCTATTCTTTCTTTTATTCGTGCAAACAGTTCCTGTCCTACCACGCTAATATGCACTAGGCAGAATATCCTGCCGGATGTGGGGTTCATAATTTCTAATCACCCTGCTGAAAAGAAAAACCAAGAAATTATTAATAATTAAAGGAATGACTTTTAATCAGCCTGACATTTACCATTATTAAATATTTATATTGTTGTTTTTGTATGATTTATATTTAGCTTATTTCTCATTGGTTTATTATATTCTCTTTCTCGACATCTTTGGTTGATCATTTTATCGTTTTTTTGTTTTTTTGCCTGATTTTGAAGTTAATGCTCAAATTATAGAGGATCTCGAAGATTTCAGCATATGAAGAGCACCCGCATTGCTGTTTGCCAGGAGGCAATTCTTAACACATTTAACAATAAGAACTCCATGCAGTGTCAAGCAGATGTTTAACATTTAGAACGGTATATTATTTGCAGTTTTACTTTTGTGATTAAAGGAACAATTCTTAAATTAGTAAAATTCGAAACATTTATATTTGTACTTATGCTCTATGTGGTATGGTAGTATTATATGTAATTATTTTGTTGTTGTTATTTCAGCCTGATCATTGCTGCAATATCATAAATAAACCACTTTGATTGATTCAACAAAAACTTCCATAGTTATTTAAATTATGCATTTTCTGTTATGCACAAATTTTAAGTTATTTTTATTTTGTTTGCTTCACATGATTGACAGTAGTTTAGAAATGTAAATTTTTTGTTTATTTACATTATTATGTTCTACAGTATTACGTTTCCCATCATTTAATTGCCAATTGCACACGTCAACAGAATTATAATTTAAATTGAGAACGGTGCCACAAAATTAATTTTATTTAATCCTAGCTATTTAAGGATGGCTGACTAGATAACCCACGGGTTCGTCACTGCCCTTCTCCTTTGCTTCAAACATATTGTATGTATTCCTAATTCTGTATTTTTATAATTCTTGCGGATTTAATAAATAAATTCAATTGAATTGAAATAATTAGAAATAAGTTTGGACTTGTGTTGATGGGAACGATTGTCTGATTGAATGCTTTTAGTATTAATGAAACAATTATTTTTTTATAATGCTGGTTGTCTATAATGGACTGTTGACAGATTGGCGACCCATTAGTTACAGAATTTAATGTGTGCCTCGCCTTGCGAATGTTTAAAATCACTTTCATATATCGACTGGCTATGTATGGTGTCATGGCAGAAAGCATGGATTCGATTAAGAAAACGTATGTGTATTTTCTTATTTTTGCTTTCACAAGCGTGTATAGCTTCTTTGCGGCAGTTACATTGCTAATTAGAATTATAAAAAAGCCAGGCCTTTTGTTCTACAAGAAGGAAAGGGAAGTGCCATCCGTGTTAAACGATCCAACCCTCGGAAATCATGGTTTTCATAAGCTAAAGGCAAGTTTCTTAATTTGTTTTGTATTGATTCAAGATTCATGAGTTTATTCATTTCCACATTGCATCTTACAATTATCATTAAAATACAGATAATTATCCATTTAAGTAAATATAAATATAAATATAAATAAATGCACTATTATCGAGAAATTACAAAATGCAGCATATACATGTGCAAATTTCATTACAGAATAATTTTGATGCATACAGTTTGAGCCTAAAAGCATAGCTTGACAGGCCAAACTGTACGTGGAAATCTTAAAAAAAGATTAATAATTGAAATAATGATAAGAAAGATGAAATGGATCGAGAACTAAGAAAAACTGTGATCATGATTATAAAGTGTTCAGTAACCTGTTGTTCGTTATTGGTTGCCTGTTTGTGTGTGCCGTGTACGACGAGGTAAGTTAATTTTCCTTAACAGCTTTTTACATTAGTACTGAATTTCAGTTTTAAACTGAATTTCAAATTCAAAGATGTTCCTCTGATACCATTTTGTCTGAACACACTTGCGAGTTACTGTATAATTTGAAGATCTCGGTGAGTTACTCTCGATACTTCCCGCAATGAGTACAGAGGTGAGTGTCAGCTTGTGCTTACCGTAGGAGAGTAACTCACGGCAAGTTTTGCTGTCTTGTCTGAACACACTTGCGAGTTACTGTCTAATTTGAATATCTCGGCGAGTTACTCTCGATACTTCTCGCAGTGAATAGAGAAGTGAGTGTCAGCTTGTGCTTACTGTACGAGAGTAACTCACAGCAAGTTTTGCTCTCTTGTCTGAACAAACTTGCGAGTTACTGGGCAAGCTTACTCGTCAAGAAAACTCCCTAGTTTGAATGTGCCGTAAAACCACATCTTTCGAAATTTTTTTGATAATGCTGTCTACAACTGTTTTGGCTAGATGCGCATTAACCTTTAGAATGCGGAAACCTTATATTGGCACTTAGTTGGTAGGTGCAAAATAAACCAAAGATTTACTTTATTGCTGCAGAATGGGATAAAGATTCACTATGTTGCTGCTGGCAATACAAATCATCCACTTATGCTCTTCTTACATGGATTCCCGGAGTGCTGGTATAGCTGGAGGCATCAGCTTCGAGAATTCCAAAAAGATTACAGGTAAATATTATTCTACGTCAGGGGTGTGCAAATTATCTGACTAGCCGGGCCACATTAAACTTTCCCACACAAGGAGCCAAGTACAGAATGGCCTAATAACGATTTTTTTGCATCCGACCTGCGTACATCATTACTACTACACTCAAGAAACTATTTTAGAAGTTATTAAAATTTATATTACTAACCATATATTTCTACTTTCAGGACAAATAGTGGTAATTTCATTACAATGCATATTAGTAATGTGTATCACACAGTCTGTGTAGTAGAGTGACATTAAGCTACAACCGTCTTGTAAGGGTTAATCGCATCCGATCTAGTAGAAAAAACTACCTGCACTATCTTTGGGATCGTGGCACGGACTTCAGCTGGATACACTTTTAAATACAGGCAAACATTGTTCCATGTATTCTGAATCACAGGTAAACATTGTTCCTTGTATTCTGAATCACAGGTAAACATTATTCCATGTATTCTGAATCACAGGTAAACATTGTTCCTTGTATTCTGAATCACAGGTAAACATTGTTCCTTGTATTCTGAATCACAGGTAAACATTGTTCCTTGTATTCTGAATCACAGGTAAACATTGTTCCTTGTATTCTGAATCACAGGTAAACATTGTTCCTTGTATTCTGAATCACAGGTAAACATTGTTCCTTGTATTCTGAATCACAGGTAAACATTGTTCCATGTATTCTGAATCACAGGTAAACATTGTTCCTTGTATTCTGAATCACAGGTAAACATTGTTCCTTGTATTCTGAATCACAGGTAAATATTGTTCCATGTATTCTGAATCACAGGTAAACATTGTTCCTTGTATTCTGAATCACAGGTAAACATTGTTCCTTGTATTCTGAATTACAGGTAAACATTGTTCCTTGTATTCTGAATCACAGGTAAACATTGTTCCATGTATTCTGAATCACAGGTAAACATTGTTCCATGTATTCTGAATCACAGGTAAACATTGTTCCTTGTATTCTGAATCACAGGTAAACATTGTTCCATGTATTCTGAATCACAGGTAAACATTGTTCCATGTATTCTGAATCACAGGTAAACATTGTTCCTTGTATTCTGAATCACAGGTAAACATTGTTTCCTGTATTCTGAATCACAGGTAAACATTGTTTCTTGTATTCTGAATCACAGGTAAACATTGTTCCTTGTAATGTAAATTACAGGTAAAGATTGTTCTAGCTATTTCATATTACACATTAGCATTGTTCCAGATATTTCTCTTTACCTGTAAACATTGTTCTTACCTATTGGTACTCCTGTTATCTTTTGGTCGACGGTTCGAACCAAACCGGTACTCATCTGGTTGTTGTTGTTCTTGTTGAGGATGCCTTTTGAAAAGAAGCTGAAGACTCCATGAATTTGCAGCTGATACTGTCATTAAGACATTATCGTTATTTATCCAGCTGTCTGTCATCCAAAAATTTGCTCACAAAATAAGTCATTTTTGACAAAGAATGATTATTCCAGTCTTGTGTATACATGTCGTGGGTTCATGGTGTAGCGAAGAAAGCCATCTCAGGCTCGTTGTATGTAAATTTCAATTCTCGCTTCTGTTGCAGTCATTTTTCTGTTACACCAGGTTAGTCTGTCAGGAAACAGCGTAGTCCCCCAAGGACTAGTGACTATTGCACCAGGTTAGTATTTCAGGATACAGCGTAGTCTCTCCAGGACTAGTGACTGTTACACCAGGTTAGTATGTCTGGAAACAGAGTAGTCTCTCAAGGACTAGTGACTGTTACACCAGGTTAGTCTGTCAGGAAACAGCATAGTCTCTCCAGGACTAGTGACTGTTGCACCAGGTTAGTCTGTCAGGAAACAATGTAGTCCCTCAAGGACTAGTGACTATTGCACCAGGTTAGTCTGTCAGGAAACAATGTAGTCTCTCCAGGACTAGTGACTGTTGCACCAGGTTAGTCTGTCTGGAAACAATGTAGTCCCTCAAGGACTAGTGACTGTTGCACCAGGTTAGTCTGTCAGGAAACAATGTAGTCTCTCCGGGACTAGTGACTGTTGCACCAGGTTAGTCTGTCAGGAAACAATGTAGTCCCTCAAGGACTAGTGACTATTGCACCAGGTTAGTCTGTCAGGAAACAATGTAGTCTCTCCAGAACTAGTGACTGTTGCACCAGGTTAGTCTGTCAGGAAACAATGTAGTCTCTCCAGGACTAGTGACTGTTGCACCAGGTTAGTCTGTCAGGAAACAATGTAGTCCCTCAAGGACTAGTGACTGTTGCACCAGGTTAGTCTGTCAGGAAACAATGTAGTCTCTCAAGGACTAGTGACTGTTGCACCAGGTTAGTCTGTCAGGAAACAATGTAGTCTCTCCGGGACTAGTGACTGTTGCACCAGGTTAGTCTGTCAGGAAACAACGTAGTCCCTCAAGGACTAGTGACTGTTGCACCAGGTTAGTCTGTCAGGAAACAATGTAGTCTCTCCGGGACTAGTGACTGTTGCACCAGGTTAGTCTGTCAGGATACAGTGTAGTCCCTCAAGGACTAGTGACTATTGCACCAGGTTAGTCTGTCAGGAAACAGTGTAGTCTCTCAAGGACTAGTGACTGTTACACCAGGTTAGTCTGTCAGGAAACAGAGTAGTCTCTCAAGGACTAGTGACTGTTACACCAGGTTAGTCTGTCAGGAAACAATGTAGTCTCTCCAGAACTAGTGACTGTTGCACCAGGTTAGTCTGTCAGGAAACAGTGTAGTCCCTCAAGGACTAGTGACTATTGCACCAGGTTAGTCTGTCAGGAAACAATGTAGTCTCTCAAGGACTAGTGACTGTTACACCAGGTTAGTCTGTCAGGAAACAGAGTAGTCTCTCAAGGACTAGTGACTGTTACACCAGGTTAGTCTGTCAGGAAACAACGTAGTCTCTCAAGGACTAGTGACTGTTACATAAAAAATGTAAAAGAGAAGGTCGAAAGTACCGCCCTCTTGTTCAGTTTGTTTTTTGTTTAGGGTTGTCGCTCTTGACCTCCGGGGGTACGGTCACTCCGATAAACCGAAACGTCGCAGCGACTACCACATCGACAAACTTGCCGAAGACGTGAAATTGTTGCTATCCGCTTTGGGTAAATATTTTCAGGGATGAGAATTTTTCGCGGATACGCGGAATTCCGAGTTTTTGGAATACCCAGTAGTCCCATTTTTGTAAATCGCGTAAATTCGTTGAGAAAATTTTTACGGACCCAGTACATTATTTCACAAGCTGACCGCTAGGTGGCAGGCCGTCACTTTGTTTACATCACGTACATCAGTGTAACCACGTGTATATCTCTACGTATAAAAATATAGAATAAATTGTGCAGAGTTATTTGAGTCAATTGCAGACAGTTTTTATATACTTTTGCATAGGAGCGGCCAGTACTTAGACGTTTTTGAGACAATTAGGTATGATGTATCCTTGATAGTTGGGTATTTTAAATTATGCATGAAACAAGGTAATTGATATTTTAAGTCCACTTAGAGGCTCTCTATGGTCACAAAATTGAAATTTGTTGCTGGCACCAAGAGGGCTTTGCCCCTTAACCCCATTGGGGGCCTAGGTGGCTCCAAAACCCCGGTCTCTTCAGAGTTTTTTGCAATTTGTCATTCTCATCCCTGTTTTGTGCGTTAAAGGGAAAAGCACGGATCTTATTTTGAAGTTCGATTTTAACTCCTATAATAATGCCAAAGTATTAGGTTAAAAACTTAATTAGTGGTGGACGAGCCCAACTAGTGATGACGTCACAAATGAACATAAAATTCAATAGCACAAACCTCCCGTGAGCATTGAATGTTTGAGAAAGTGAAAATTGAAGTACAGAGCTACTGTAAAATATTCAGTGATGCAAAAAATTCTTGAGCGCATTCTGAAACTGAAGGTCAAAACAATCTACTGTTTTAAATGTTGAAAGGAGATGTACTATTTTTTTCAACAATGACTTACATGAAAGACTTAATAGCACAGAAACGCTATTTTGTGTTCGGCTAGTTCTTCTTTGTGTGAAAAAAAGGTGCTGTACCTCACTTCAGAGGTGTTCGTTTGTGAAATAGTACACGTTTGACAGCTCTACGGGTGAACACAGCGGTAAATTTGATCTTTTATCTGTAAACTTCCCTAGTTTTAGAACAATACACTGAAACTCTTACAATAGCACTGTACTTCAATTTTCTCTCCTGCAAACATGTGCAACACGCTCGTGGAATATTTTTGCTGTTGAAAATTTTGTACATTTGTGATGTCATTAATACATGGGCTCGCCCGCCGCTAATTAAGTGTTTAATCTATTATTTAATTATCGGAAATGCTTTTGCAGTATTAATTGCATTATTAAAATGTATATTTTTCATCTGACTTGAAAATAGGGGGGGGGGGGGTAGTATATGGAAAATTATCCTGTCTTTCTTCAATGGCATTAATAGAAAAATTGACCCTTCACTTTCCACTTACTCCTAGTGCCATCTATGTTGAGGTTTGCAAATTAATTGACTGCTAATTTCATTTAAATCTGCTAACTTCACAATTAAGCGTATATATTAATTTTGCTGGTATATATATATA
This sequence comes from Tubiluchus corallicola, assembly GCA_030141605.1. Taxonomy (NCBI): domain Eukaryota; kingdom Metazoa; phylum Priapulida; class Priapulimorpha; order Priapulimorphida; family Tubiluchidae; genus Tubiluchus; species Tubiluchus corallicola. Next base: position 13,700 of record JAQGDQ010001263.1, read on the forward strand.
AGATTCGAGGCTACAGCCCGGACGAGGGCACCATTTGCGGCGATCTATACATGAAACGAAAGGTCTCGATCTAGTGTCGTGCCATTGGGGGTTTATTTTTCGAATCGGGCCCACCGGGAGGAACGGGGGGCGAAAAACCTCCAAAAATGGCCATTTTTCGGCCGTTTTTTGCAAAACTTATACCTCTTATTTCTGAAGAACGGGAACGGGCCGAGGGTGGTGCTGAGTATGGATAGATAGCCCGTTCAGCGGTGTGTGTCATAGGCGTAATAATTAATTAAAGCACCACCCTCGGCCCATTCCCGTTCTCCAGATCTCAGCCGTATAACTTTTGCAAAAAACGGCCGAAAAATGGCCATTTTTGGAGGTTTTTCGCCCCCCCTTCCTTCCGGTGGGCCCAATTCGAAAAATAAACCCCCAATGAGACGACACTAGATCGAGACCTTTCGTTTGATGTATAGATCGCCGCAAATGGTGCCCTCGTCGAAGCTGTAGCCTCGAATCTTATATATATAAATAAATATGTATGTGTATATATTAAGATACCAGCGAAATTAATATAATAGATTTCATTAAGGCGACGAAACCGTACTTCGAAATGGAATAGGATGTGAAAAATTGTACACTTTTCCTTTAAAACTCGTATTTTCAAATTCTAGCAGCTAGTACAAGTGATAGAGAGAAAAATTGTCTTTGAATAGGGAACAGTTCTTGCACGCTGGTGGCTCACGACTGGGGTGGAGTCATCGCTTTCCACTTCGTCCAGCTCTATCCGGATCTGGTGGATAAACTGGTCGTCATGAACACTGGTCAAGCGGGTCTTCTGACCGACGTCATCCTCGGTTTTAACATTACGCAGCTTCTGAAATCATGGTGAGGGTGCTTTATTGATTTTCCGAACTTTGGCAGACAATAAAAATGCTCCTTGTTCTGTCTCATATTTTTTATTCCGCACACCTCCGGGAATTTTATTTTTTATCCCGCACACCTCCGGGAATTTTATTTTTTATCCCGCACCCCTCCGGGAATTTTATTTTTTATCCCGCACCCCGCCAGGAATTTTTTTTCTACGTTCATATACTTACTTGATGCAGTCATATAAAAGCATGTTTTTTAATTTAAAACATAAAACGCAATAATTATTATAACATTGTTTTTTTGGGGAACGCAGTACGCGGCCATGTTTTGCAGTACGTGCATTGTAGTAATTTCATTATTTCTAACTAATGTATTAAAATACAATGAATGTTGTTCGATGGTTGCCTTTTCCTTTAACTTGTTGTTTAATACGAGGGTCCAAAAAATGCATACTTTCTTTTTTTTTAGTTTAGGGTTAGGGTTAGGGTTGTTTTTTTTTTGTTTTTTTGGGGTGGTTTTTTATTCTCCTTACTTTCTTTTTTTGGTTTTAGGGTTAGCGTTAAGGTTAGGGTTAGGGTTGTCTTTTCCTTTAATTTGTTCTTTAATATGAGGGTCCAAAAAACGAGTACTTTCTTATTCTCCTCACTTTCTTTTTCTTTGATTTTAGGTACATGTTCCTGTTCCTTTGTCCGGCTTTACCGGAAGTCCTTCTCAGCTGGGATGACTGCAAGGCAATAGAGGAGATACTCTTGGGCGGAGCAAGTCGGGAGGGGGCATTTTCTTCGGACGATATCGAAGCTTTCAAATACTATTTTAGCCAACCAGGTGCCTATGATTGTTGAGTAATTGTGTTCCGTCTCGGGTCAAAATGGTGGTTCCGTCTTGGGTCAAAATGGCGGTTCCGTCTCGGGTTAAAATGGTGGTTCCGTCTCGGGTTAAAATGGCGGTTCCTAACCTTTTACTAGCCAAGACCCTTTCGAAATTCAACAGTCTGCTGCTTCCCCTTAATATTTTTCAGCTACATAGTTTGAGTTAGCAACTTGAAGTAGAAGTGCATGCTTGCATAGGAAAGTCGTCCATAAGTCGGCAATTAAGCTTTTCTAGTTATTCACACATCCTGAATCTCCATTTCATGAGGATCATTTTGATACCAAGTTCATTGCTCTATGTTACTACTAAGCTGAGATAATCCACGTTGAAGTTGAGGTCCGTTTGTATGTGCTTGCATAGGAAAGTCGTCCATAAGTCGGCAATTAAGCTTTTCTAGTTATTCACACATCCTGAATCTCCATTTCATGAGGATCATTTTCATACCAAGTTCATCGCTCTATGTTATTGATGATGAAGCACACATATCAAGTTTTTGTATTTTCTTATGTCATTTTTTCCTCTCATCTTATTTATTCTAGATCTGTTTAATGCAATGATGAAGAAAAAAACAGTTTGTTTTTGATTTTTATTTTTTAACGAAAAAAAAACTCATTTTTATTCCAGGCGCATTCACTCCTCCGATTAATTACTACCGAAGTCTGTTGCTGTCGGCAACAGATGAAGACCCTCGGCGGAAGCGAGTGATACAAGTGCCGACGCTGATGATTTGGGGCGACAACGATGCGGTGAGGATTTTTGAAAGAAGCCATTTACTATTATGAATGTCATAGGTTTACACAATTTGCAGATAAATATCTAAGTGCATCGTGGGGGGAAAATGAAGCCATTTTAAAGTAGTGTTAAATGAAGCCATTTTAAGTAGTGTTAAACGAAGCCATTTTATAAGTAGTGTTAAATGAAGCCATTTTATAAGTAGTGTTAAATGAAGCCATTTTTCAGGTAGTGTTGAATGAAGCCATTTTAAGTAGTGCTAAATGAAGCCATTTAAAGTAGTGCTAAATGAAGCCATTTTATAAGTAGTGTTAAATGAAGCCATTTTAGGTAGTGTTAAATGAAGCCATTTTAAGTAGTGTTAAATGAAGCCATTTTAAGTAGTGCTAAATGAAGTCATTTTAAGTAGTGTTAAATGAAGCCATTTTTAAAGTAGTGTTAAATGAAGCCATTTTAAAGTAGTGTTAAATGAAGCCAATTTTTAAGTAGTGTTAAATGAAGCCAATTTTAAGTAGTGTTAAATGAAGCCATTTTTAAGTAATGTTAACACAGCAAAACACGACAGTTCCTTTCATAAGGTGTTTATTGCAGTCTTTATTTTCTAAAGGAGAAAAACAAAAAATACATAAAATTTGCAGTAATGCAATTTGAACAAAATTGCAGAAATTCGAACAAAAAATTACACAGAAAATTGCTATCTAATTAATAAACTTAGATTTACAAAAATCACTTACTTCATTCGGCTAAAGAGAGCACACTGTTTATGTTTATGAAGCATGACATTAAATTTCTCATATAAGAATTGCATTATCCACATTACAAGTTAGTCTCTGCAGTAACCAGTCAAGTCTGCCAGCAATTGCCCACTTGTCCCATTTAGTTTTTGGCTCCCTCGTGCGGGAAAAATAAAAAACAAATTATATGGGTAATTGGGCAATTTGCCCATAACAAGTAGCATTTTTATCTAGTTTGTGAATAAATTTAACAAGAAATTTAACAGGGTAAACTAAAACCGTTTTCGCACAGAGTCTCACATATTTACCAAGATGGCACAAAAGGCGGCCATTTTCAGCTTCATATTGTCGTCAAGTGAACAAAAAATTGATGCTAGTAAGATTTGAACTAATTTGAACAAAAATGTAATTTGTGTTTTTTTCTTTTCCTTTTACTTTAAGCATTAAAAACTGTTCATTTTTTCTGAAACTTTAATTAATTTCTTTAAAACAATCCTTAATTTATCAATAATTTTATTGATAATACAAACTGTTGTGTTTTGTTTCTCTCGGAAGGCTTGTATAGAAAACCAGAAAACACTTCATCAAATTAAACTAGTTTATTGAGCGAGAATTCTACAACACAAAAGTATGAAGGAACGCGAAATGATTACAGTAAACGTGAAAATCTGGAAAATGTTTTAGTGTATCTGAAAATACAAATATACAAGAGAATGTGTAACTGGCGTCCGTGCGGAATCTGTGTGCTCCCTTCTGAGCGGCCTGCTTCGCCTTATATAGCGCGCCCGAGAAGCTTCCAGAAGTTTTGTTCCAGAACATTCCACACGGTAAGGCGGTCATTCCATCGGAACATTCTACAATGTTCTATGTAATTCTATTAGATGCCAGTGATTTCCACAACACAATCATACTAATATAAATACGATAAAGATATATAGTCTATAGCATTTAGTTACTAGTTCGTTTAGATAATGAAGTTAGTAAAAATTTCATTATACATCATTATTGTCGCTTTTTTGCTTTTCATTTGCAATTCTCAGACTTGCTCTGTTTTGACAGGCTTTGGGTAGCGACATAGCTGTCAAGGCAGGTAGCCTGTGCCAAGACTACACGTTGAAATTAGTGAATGGAGCAAGTCACTGTGTACAGCAGGAGTATCCAGAAGTCGTGAACAGGTTAGTTGACTCTCCTGTTTAAACACGTATGATGATGATGATGATGATGATGATGATGATGATGATGATGACGACGACGACGATGATGATGATGATGATGATGAAGATGATGATGATGATGATGATGATGATGAAGATGAAGATGGTGATGGTGATGGTAATGGTGGTTGTGATGGTGATGATGATGATGATGATGATGGTGATGGTGATGATGATGATGATGATGATGATGATGATGATTGTGTTGGTGATGATGATGGTGGTGGTGATAGTGATGATGGTGATGATGATGGTGCTGATGGTGATGGTGATGATGATGATGATGATGATGATGGATGATGATGATGATGATGATGATGATGAAGATGAAGATGAAGATGATGATGGTAATGGTGGTGGTGATGGTGATGATGATGGTGATGATGGTGTTGGTGATGGTGATGATGATGGTGGTGGTGATGATGATGATGATGGTAGTGGTGATGGTGGTGGTGGTCATGAAGAAGAAGAAGAAGATGATGATGATGATGACGACGACAACACCGAGCCACACGAAGCCAAAGTGAATAAAATGCTGCAGCTTACCTTTGTAGCTTACAAATACCTTACCTTTGTAGCTTACAAATACCTTACCTTTGTAGCTTACAAATACCTTACCTTGTAGCTTACAAATACCTTACCTTTGTAGCTTACAAATACCTTACCTTTGTAGCTTACAAATACCTTACCTTACAGCTTACAAATTTTACTCAATTAATGTGCTAAAGTATAATCACGTGCGCATTACCTGTGTTTGTTACACGTGCGCATTACCTGTGTTTGTTACACGTGCGCATTACCTGTGTTTGTTACACGTGCGCATTACCTGCGTTTGTTACACGTGCGCGTTACCTGCGTTTGTTACACGTGCGCGTTACCTGTGTTTGTTACACGTGCGCGTTACCTGTGTTTGTTACACGTGCGCGTTACCTGTGTTTGTTACACGTGCGCGTTACCTGTGTTTGTTGCGCGTTACCTGTGTTTGTTACACGTGCGCATTACCTGTGTTTGTTACACGTGCGCGTTACCTGTGTTTGTTACACGTGCGCGTTACCTGTGTTTGTTACACGTGCGCGTTACCTGTGTTTGTTACACGTGCGCGTTACCTGTGTTTGTTACACGTGCGCGTTACTTGTGTTTGTTACACGTGCGCGTTACCTGTGTTTGTTACACGTGCGCGTTACTTGTGTTTGTTACACGTGCGCGTTACCTGTGTTTGTTACACGTGCGCATTACCTGTGTTTGTTACACGTGCGCGTTACCTGTGTTTGTTACACGTGCGCATTACCTGTGTTTGTTACCCGTGCGCATTACCTGTGTTTGTTACACGTGTGCATTACCTGTGTTTGTTACACGTGCGCGTTACCTGTGTTTGTTACCCGTGCGCATTACCTGTGTTTGTTACACGTGTGCATTACCTGTGTTTGTTACACGTGTGCATTACCTGTGTTTGTTACACGTGCGCATTACCTGTGTTTGTTACCCGTGCGCATTACCTGTGTTTGTTACACGTGCGCGTTACCTGTGTTTGTTACCCGTGCGCATTACCTGTGTTTGTTACACGTGCGCATTACCTGTGTTTGTTACACGTGCGCATTACCTGTGTTTGTTACACGTGCGCATTACCTGTGTTTGTGGAAGTTGGAATTGTACATTATAATTAGGTGCTGCCATCTATTTGCTAATCCTGTTACATTCTACCAGCTGACTTACCCCCAGTATAATTGTATGGTCCAGTGAATGCATACACACTGGTCCTCTCCCTATCTAAAAGCAACTCTGCACAGGTCAAGTCCTATACCTGTATATACTGACTGCTTTTGCTTTCTAGTCACTCTCACTCTCAGTGTTCAGTGCAGGACACTCTCATTCTCAGTGGTCAGTGCAGCAGTCGTGCTACTCATGTGTCTGTAGTTTTAATAAACACTTTTCTGTTGTGTGCAGTGCAAATATGTATTATAGATTTTTTATTCTTGTTCATACTTCTGTGCCTAAACTCAATCATAACAAAGTGAGTGATCAACAACTCCAAACATGACTTTCACAGTGTTTGTTGGACGTGCACATAACGCGATTATGTCTCCTGGCAATTCTGAGGTCAGTTCTACACAAACAACAACAAATATTGTTTATTCTGACGTTTGTTTGTTTTGCTTTCCAGACACATGAGGGAGTGGCTCGGCAGAAAGGGTGGCAGGAAAGACGCAAAATCATCTAGAAGCGATTACGGCAAATGACACAGCTGTTTTTGAATTAGTAAACAGCGTATAATAGTACCGATGATTTGTGTATTGAATCATGTGACGCGATTGTGATAAATTAAATTCTGTGATCTGTTTTCTAGACTTAAATTCTGTAATTTTTAATCGAATCAACATGTGAAATTGTTTTTGTTCCTTATATGATCATGCGTTTCTCTTTCTTATTATATCGATAATTGCAATACATTGTAGTTTAAACTCATAATGATTTTGATAGTATTGACATATTTGCAATAATTGCATACATTGTAGTTTAAACTCATAATGATTTTGATAGTATTGGCATATTTGCAATAATTGCATACATTGTAGTTTAAACTCATAATGATTTTGATAGTATTGACATATTTGCAATAATTGCAATACATTGTAGTTTAAACTCATAATGATTTTGATAGTATTGACATATTTGCAATAATTGCATACATTGTAGTTTAAACTCATAGTGATTTTGATAGTATTGACACATTTGCATGTTTAGTTAACCCCTACAGGGCCTTCAACATTTGCGGCATTTTGCAAGGGTTCATGAAAAACTGTTGTCACTAAGCAGCGGTTACATTATGTTTGATAGTTTTTATAGATTTCTACTCGTACAATGGATTTTCATGCAAAATTGTATATGAAATGCATTTGCTTACCTTAGACAAATTAAAAATCGATTTCTGGTGAGTTAATTGACAATAGCCTTCAGTGTTTGCACTGTAGCAACATACAGTATCACTTGTGTGAAATCGGCTAATGCGGAAAATTTTAGCTATCCAGACACAACACTCTGTTGTCTTGACTTCAAGTCTGCTCTATTTTTAAGAAGAAATTCCTATTAAAAGATGAAACGACCTTAATATGTTCATGACTGATTGGTTGGTTTTTCCTGGAATAGCAGCAGAACATTGCACAGCTAGGGCTGTAGCAAGCCAGCAGTCAATACGTTAGCGTGTACGATCGCGCAAGTGTACACCAGTCAATAGGTTCAGTTTTAGTGCCTCAAGAGGGCATGTTTCTCCTAATTTTGTCCATTTAAATCATTTAGAAGATTAAACAAACAGCGTAATTGGATAGCCAAGATTTTCCTGAATAGAACAGTACCTGATTTGGTTATCATTTTGTTATGTCTGTGCTCATACAGTAGCAGAAAACTCGTAGGTCTTATAAGACATTTTGAGTGAGTTAAACTCGGTTGTTGTAGCAAAATTTGGCTTTATCATGTGCAGGATTTGTGACTTCTAAAAAAGTTACTTTGTCATTATTTCCAGCAATTGATGACAACAATAAATTGTATTTTGTTGTTTTACTTCACTGTTTTTATAAAAGAAAGTTTTGTAGGATTCAACCCCAATGTTTGTTGTGTTTGTTACTTTTGTGATAAAGGCAGATTTTGATATTGTTAATTGGGCACAAAAGCTTGCAATGCTTGCAGAAGCAATTTTTAGCAAATGAATTATGAATAAAGGTCATCACTATTTACAAAATACGCAAGGAAACCCATAAACTACCAGCTATTTTAAGTCTGGTAGTGTGAGTCTGTTATGTGTCGTGCTTTCAGCTTTTCACACTAAAATGAAGTTAATAGTGTACGACATGGCTTCTCAAATTGCCACCTGTAAAAAAATCATGCGTTGCACGAAACGAGTGTGCTTTGCTTATGTTGTTTACAAGTCTGTAAGGGGGTTGCAAGCTATTCCTTAAAGTCATTTATTTCACCTTTCACATTTACATTAGTTTCATGTATAATATCTAGTGAAAGGGCCTACAATGAACATAATACAAATAAGAAATACTGGACAGGAAAAGCCTCAAACACTGTTCACTTATACACGAAGGTAAATGTGTTGCGGGTAATCAAAAAGCATGGCTTGTTAGATTGTCCCACACAGTGATAGAAAAAAAGTGATGGAGATAATCTGAAAATTTAAAGTGAATCGTGATAAAAAAAACATTTAGTGCTTAAAATGGAATGATGTAATGAATGAAGGTCATATATGGGATGATAAAAGAGTTGAAAATGCAGAATGTACATATAATTTGAAGCTACGCGCAGGTGAAATGCGATGGCTTTTGTAAATCAATGCAAAGACAAGTAATTTTTATGCTAATTATTGTTTCGGTCAATATTTAACAGTTTAACAGTCAATGTTGATGCAATATGTCGGGAGTTAGGATGGCAAGTTTTCATAGCCCAGAAAATTGAAAGTACAGTTTTATCTTGATTTTGAAAAATATTGCTTAAATATTTATAAAACGTTACATTGGACTTCACAATGGAAAGACTGAATTCACTTGATGTTTAAGGAAACCATTGAAGTTTATTTTGCCTTTTGAGTTCCTTTAGAAGTCCGATCATTATTGCACACCCAAGATATTACTTTACAATGTCCAGGGAATATCATGTGATTCATGTTTTGCATTGTCGTACATTGTTGTCAAAACTGAGGGCCACACGGTTTCAGCTGAAGTAAAATAGCTGCCCAAGCAGAAATACACAAAACTATCTACAGTTTCAATGAATCTTCGAAAACAACCACATTAAATTCATATTTAAATACAATTCTGGTGCTTCGATACGTGTCTTATCTCAGTGTGGTCACATGGTTTGCTTTCCATATTGTACTATTATGGTATTTTGAATATGCTTCCGAGTTATTTGAAAATATGTACACTGGCCATTTGTTTATGGTTTCATCAATTAATTTTTTCTTATATTTTTAGTCAATTTATTTCGTATGGAGTGTATAACTGTATATACACAATTATTGCTCGGGTGAAATAAATTCATGGATTTGATTATATGTGAAGTCGTTGTCAATGAGCTGAATCAACAAAAGCTCTAACGAATAAATTTATCGGTATATGCCTGGAATAAATTCTACCCAATCAGAGCGAAGAGTTTCGGTTGGTGCGCACTACTTGGCAAGATGGTGTTGGAAAGTACAATTATTTGGTAAAAAGTGAAGAAATTCTTCTTTTGTGTAACATCAGCGACGCGTTGTTAAATGGCTTTCTATTTTTTGCAAAGCGCGTGAGCTGTAGTTGTTGCACGATCAGAGTATTTGTTTTCTAACGTACAGTTTTTGTAGAAAATCGATGGTTTTGTTTTAGGTAGTTTTCAATGAATGATTAGTGCTGTGTCATGGCATTTTGTTTTGTTTTGAATGTCTGTCTGTTAACGTTGTTCTACTTGCAGCGTTGACGACAGCGAGTACATGAGGAATGGCGACTACATTCCGACCAGATTCCAAGCTCAGCAGGAGGCGGTCAACCTCATTTGCAGGTCAAAAACAAGATCAAACCCGGAGAACAATGTAGCTTTGATGACAATGGCTAAGTTTGTATTTTTCAGACTATGTAGAATACATAATGCTGTAATATTGCTCGCGCATGTGTTGTAACTTGATGTATTTCTGCTTATTCGAAATAGTACGATTTTTGAGACTGTAAATTTAGTTTTGTAAAACGTGAGAAATTAACAAAAATATGCTAAGAATGTCTGGAATGGGTAACAATCTGGAACGTTTTTAAATAAATTTATTTTTTGGCAATTATTTGAATAAAGTACTCAGACCTTGGCACTGGAACTGTTGTCACAAATTTACGAAGCTTTTTTGCGGTTAAAATTTACACAAGAAAAGTTTTTTTCTAAAGAGAAATGTATTTTTTATGACATTTGCAAAATTAAACTATAAAATGATATTGATATTTAACCAGTAACGTTTAATTTATTCATTTTATGCTAGACTCGTCTTTTTTTCGTACACATTAATAAAATGGGTGGACATTTGAGCTTGATATACCTGCCTATGAAAGGAAACTGTCACAAAAATGATAAAATCCAATGGTGTAACAAATCGTAACTAACAGTAGTAGTAGTAGCAGTAGTAGTAAAATCTTTATTTGCCATTTTAAAACATTGACCATCATAATACAAGACAGACAATCAGTGTTAGTTCATATGAAAAAAAACATACACTGTTCTGGGCAAATGCGTCTGGTGCAAGCTAAACTTTAAGTGCAACTAGAAATTCAAAAAATAAAATATAAACTAGTTTAGTAAGGTCTAGGAAAAATGAAATTATGATTCGAGTAAGTATCATCGTGTTCGTATGTCGGATATTCAAAACGAGTCATTAAATGTTTTTTTAATTTAGACTTGAATATTGATAAAGAGCTGCTGTGTTTTAGTGATGTCGGTAATGAATTCCAAAGTTGTATTGCTTGCTTAGTAATGGAATTCTTTCCATATTGGTTGTTCGTTCTAATGTTTCTTAAATTTAGTGTTCTGTTATTCATACTGGAGTTTTTAAGAAGTGGGAGCTTATTGTCTTTGAAAGAAGAGTTAATATTGTTGATATATTTATAGAGAAACAGGAGAGTTTGATAATCTCTGTGGGCTTCTAGTATCGGGATTTTCATGGAGTTTCTTAAAGAGGTGGCAGAATATTTACTTGTATTGTGAGATGATTTCAAAGAATGGCCATTAACTAATCGTAAAGCGTAGTTTTGAAGTACATTTAATTTGATGTATGACTCTCTTTTCACTTTTTGGTATAGTATGCAGGCATATAAATAATGGGGCAAAATTAAAGTTTTGTAAATTAGAATTTTTTGTTTGTTTTGATAGCTGTCCTCTGATTTGTCGAAGGTACGAAGTACTTAATGCCATTTTTTTATAAATGTTGATAAACAAATTGTCACGTGTTTCAGTCAAGTTCAGGTGCTGGCAACACTGACTGCAGACACTGGAATTATAATGTCTAAACTGCATCTAGTTCAGCCGAAAGGTTACATCAACATCCTGGTATCTATTCGCGTGGCTCACGTAAGTGCCTCGGGTTTAACATGTCTTAACATGTGCTGCCACCTACATTTAAAATCATTTATTATTGAACCGAGTCGTGTTTAATCCGGGTTGCGGTCTTGGTCAGTTACTGCCGCACATTTCATTTGCAATTCCTAATTTAAAGTACGGCAACAAAAAGTTAACATGTGCTGCCACCTACATTTAAAATTATTCATTACTGAACTGAGTCGAGTTTAATCCAGGTTGTGGACTTGGTCAGTACTGTTCAGTCATCGGTACCTGCTGGGCTTCCCATATATGGTAGTGTTGATTGTTAGTGTGTTTTACTAGCCAATCAGGTAAGCTCAGTGGGTGCATGTGACTTGGATAGCCCTGCCAAGGCCAGCTGGGTTTTTTCTTCTTAAGCATTGCTGTTGAATGGTCACCATGTGTCTTCCTTCTTGTAAATAATAGTGTAAATAGAAATAAAGTCTTTCACGGTTCAACACAATTTCATATTCTTTGTTTCAACCACCAGAGTGAACCAATCTACGGTAACTTCAGTCTGTTATACTTCAAGCTCTTTAGAAATTCAGTACTTCTATGTTGTCAGCTAAAAGTCTTCCACAGTTACTTACGTCAGTGTTCAGTACATGAATGGAACGCAAGAACGATTGCTATTTATTGCACAAAAAGAGCAAACGCAATTTTAGACATTTTCTGTAATTCAGGAACGAAAAACGAATGAAAATTTTGAAAAATAACGGCACCAACAGTTCCAAAAACGATTGGAACGCAAGAACGATTGCTATTTATTGCACAAAAAGAACGAACATAATTTTAGACATTTCTGTAATTCAGGAACGAAAAACGAACGAAAATTTGGAAAAATAACGGCACCAACAGTTCCAAAAACTTATAATAGTTTATGAAATAACTTGTAATAATAAAAATAATATTTTTCCACAGACCCTTCCAACTAAAAGACGCCATGATTTTATCAAATTGTGTGGGAGGAAAAAATGTTTAAATCGTGAGATTTTAAATCATGTTGAAATCAAAGTTTCTTCATTTTTGTTAGCACTAATGTTTTAATTTTTTTCAATGTACATTTTTTACACTTTGTTTTTTAGTTTCGCATTACTAAATTATTGCATAATTATCGATTATTGCATAATCTCTTTTTGTATCAAGAACATGTATGTTCTGATAATTATGGTATAAGCGGCAACACTACTCTGATTTGGCAGAAAATTCAAGACTTTTTGGCCTCCAATACAATGAGCTTCATACACGTATGCTCTGATAATTATGGTATAAGCGGCAACACTACTCTGATTTGGCGGAAAATTCAAGACTTTTTATCCTCCAATACAATGAGCTTCATACAAAATGGCAACCCTCAGCGAGAGTTAGCCGTTGAGAAACATGGCTGCGTCCTGCATTCCCGATGATGTGTTGTAATAATTATTGCGTTTTACATTTTAAATCAAAAAATCTTCAATTATATGACTGCATCGAGTAAGTGTTTGGACGTATAAAAAATTATCAAATTCCCGGACTGGTGTGTGATAAAAATATATTACCCGGGCAGAAACAAAGTACTTTTATTGTCGGCCATAGGAACAGTAGGAATATATATTTTTTATATACTTATATATGTTTATATATTTATTTTGTACTTCCTGTACCTGTATTTACACTCAATATTTGTTTATTTAATATACAAATCGTTAATTACACAAAATCGTCTTTGTACAGTCGACCCTCGTTAAACCGGACCCCGTTAGCCCGGATATCGGATAAGACGGACGTCATCCGCGGTAAAGGAAACTGACCGATTTCTGTCCGAGCCGGAGCGCTAAACACAACACGGCCTACCAACTGTACAATAATTTCTTTATCCTCACAGGTTAACTATTTTGAAGTAATATACAGTATAGTATATAGTGCACAGTATATAGTGCAATGTATATAGGCCTTATTAAAGTGATTATTCCTGTATAATATAGACCATATATAGGCATATCGGAGAAATCGGACAATCTGTTAAACCGAACCACCCACCCCCCAATTAGTTCGGTTTAACGAGGGTTGACTGTATTCAGATTTCTTCTTAAACCGGAAATGCTTTCACAACTGGTTGATTTTGGCCTTTTTACTGTTTATGATCGATTATTGATTTTTTATAGTTAGCGCTCAAGCATCGTCAAGGCAAGAATCATCGGATGAGGATCGTGGTTTTTGTCGGTAGTCCAGTGGACACGGACGAAAAAGAGGTGAGAGGTGTTTTTTTTCTTTTTCCACTCCGTGAAATTTCGTAATCTATGGACTGTGTTTTCTTAAAGTCTGTGCGACAGTTGTAGCCTCGTTTAAATGGACGAAATTAAGAAAAACACGCCCTCTTCAGGCACTTCAACTTAGCTTATTGAGTAGCTTAGTCTGGTACACACTTGGTGGTGTGAATAACAAGAAGAGATAAAATTAGAAATAATAATATCAGAGGAACAGTAAAAGTAGTGGAAGCCTCGCAAGACTGCGATGGTATGGACACCTGAAAAGAAGAGTCGGTGAAGATCATGTGGGAAGGGAAGACATAAATGAAGAGATGCTCAACAACAGGAATGCGTGGAGAAGACTCATTCACAACGGCGACCCCGAATAGGGAAAAGCTGGGAAGAAGAAGAAGAAGTCTGGTACACACTTGCGTGATCGTACACACTATTTTATTGATCACCTGCTTGTCCAAGCTTATTGGCAGTTCAAGAGAACAGTCTGATGTACAGATTTTCAGGAAAACCAACTGATTCCCCAAGAAATGTGAAACAGACCAGCCCTGATTGCAAGAGGCTGTGTGGTCTAGTATCCATGGCGCTAAACATGTAATCCAATCATCCCTGGTTTAATCCAATCACCCTGGTTCAAATCCGGGCCTTGTCCTTGCTCTTTGCATTTCTTTTTTCAATTCAACTTTGGTTTTAAAAATGCAACGGAAGATTGTTCGGTCTGTTAGTCATTACGTATCAAATTTGCGACTAAGAGGAAGAAAGCCTTCGGACTTGAACTACGTTGAAGGTGAACATAGAACATAAAACATGTTTTACTTTCGCCAACATCGTTTACAGTAAGTGTTTATCAAATGTTAGATAACTGCCATCATGGAGCAGAGCAGGGAGGGAACAAAAGGGTCACCTAGTCTCCTGCCCTTTCGTATTGACACGTTTTACAAAATTAAATATAGACGGTGACGCTGCAGGTAACGAAATCAATTAACATGGAAAAATTACACAGCAAAACAATAATAGTAATTGTCAATGAAGTACAAAACAGAAAATTAAAGTTGGACACATAAATGTGAGCAGGAGAATTCAGTTTGGTGGAGGGGGGCAACAGAAGATTTGGAAACAACATCATTAATCAAAATTTCTAAGCAAAAAGTAAAATGTTGACACGAAGTAAACACAACAAAGTGATCACAACAAAAACAAGTGTAAATAATAACAATAACAAACTAATAAAAAGGACAACAAAAATATGCATATGAATAAAAATAATTACAGTCGTACCTCCGTTGTCTAACGTCTCCGTACTCGTACTAATCGGTTTTCGACCAGTAAATTCGAGCTGAAATTGTCTCCGCTCTCGACCAGAATTTCGTTACTCGACCAACCCGCCAAACACGTGATGAACACATGCGCGGCCAGTCTAGTATAAACGACCACGCCCGAGAGCAGTCATACGCAAGATTTGAATCGCCTAATATCGCTAAGTGCTTTCTACGCTTATTTTTCTCCGCTTTTTCCATGCAGGAACAATTATGTTGTTCTTTCAAAGTAATTCTATTATGTTTTTCTTATCAGTTATATCATATCTACTGTTTGAATAAACATTTTTGCATTATTATATTTCATTTTAGTAATACTTTACAGTTCATTTGGTGCTTGAGAAAGGATTATTTGCTTTTACATTATTTCTTATGGGAATAAATGATTCGGTTCTAAACCAAATCAGTTTTCGAACACTTTTTAGGAAAGAGTTATGGTCAAAAACAGAAGTGCTACTACTACTACTACTACTACTACTACTACTACTACTACTACTACTACTACTACTACTACTACTACTACTACTACTACTACTACTACTACTACTACTACTACTACTACTACTACTACTACTACTACTACTACTACTACTACTACTACTACTATTACTACTACTACTACTACTACTACTACTACTACTACTACTACTACTACTACTACTACTACTACTACTACTACTACTACTACTACTACTACTACTACTACTACTGCTGCTGCTACTACTACTACTACTACTACTACTACTACTACTACTACTACTACTACTACTACTACTACTAATCACAACATAAACAAGTGTAAATAATAACAATAATAATCAAACTAACACAATAAATAATTCAAACCAATAAAAAGGACAACAAAAATACTCATACAAATAAAAATAATTATATCTATGTGGCATTAGTTTGGCGCAAAGGAAAAGAAGAAAAAAGAAGTACTAATAATGAGAGTTTTTGCAGCTCGTAAAACTGGCAAAACGACTGAAGAAGGAGAAGGTCAACATCGACATCATCAACTTTGGCGAGGAGTCGGAGAACACCGAGAAGCTGACGAATTTTATCAACACCGTAAATGGGAAGGACGGAAGCAGGTAGATCGTAGATTTGTTTTATTAATTATTAGTTTCCTGTTTTTAAAACATAATTAATTGCATCTTAAAACATAAAATTAATTAGATAATTTTAATATTATAAAACAGCAGTGGATTTATTGCCATTTTAAATACAACTCTTGGCGAAGCTTATAAGTTTATTTATTTCCACTCTGTATCTAACAATTATAATAAAAATACAGATAATTTCACTGAAGTAAATATAAATATAAATGCAATATTATCCAGAAATTACAAAAGAGATTCTTATACAGCATATAAATGTGCAAATTACATTATAGAAGAATTTTGATGCATACAGTTTGAGCCTAAAAGCATAGCTTGACAGGCCAAACTGTACGTGGAAATCTTAAAGAATTGATTAATAATTGAAATAATGATAATATATACATAAAAGTGGTGGCGGGGGGGTGAGTAGTGAATGAAAGATGAAATGGAGCTCATCTTGTTCACCCACGAATCCATATCAAAACACCAAAATGATCCCGTAGGTGTGACTAACGGTGCCCATTCGTGTATTTAATTTTGAATTGACCATCTTTCTCATTCAAAAATTTCTAAAGTTTAGTATCTCTGCCGTACACAGTCTTACCACGAATCTGGGATGCATTTGCCATATTTCAACCGATGATTTCATCATCATCATCCAATGAATCACACGTCCAGGGACATGATTCTGCTCACCTCTCTATGCCAGGACTCCCTGCTCGCCGCAATGCCCCAAGTGGATTTATTTCTAAGGATCAATGCTGAAGTGTTTAAATCTTTCTGTGCAAAATCTAAGTATGTTAACATTTGTCCTCCTGCAGGTTTTTTAGCCGGTTCTATGGCTTGTTGAAGAGCTATCTTCACTGGAATATCATCAGGTAATCTAAGCATATGCCCAATCCATCTTAAACGGCGTCTTTTTATTTTTCTTGTCCAAGTTTCTTCTTTTATTTTTTCAAAGTAAACGCTATACATAAGTAAACACTAATCTTCCCACATTTGTAGCTCACATCTGATCACAATACCACCCGGTTCCCAGTTCAACGACGCTCTCATCAGCTCACCGGTCATCCAGGGCGAAGACGGCGCGGGAGCCATCGGAATGGGGGCGAGCGAGTTCGAGTTCGGCGTCGACCCGACTCAGGATCCAGAGTTGGCGTTGGTCAGTGATCTCTTTCCATTTTATGTGCTTCTCTTTTTATTTTTAATGTATTAATTTATTAAATTGTTTAATGATGATAATAATGATGATGATGATAATGCTAATGCTAATGATGATAATAATAATGATAATACTAATGATGATGATGATGATGATAATAATGATAATGATAATGCAAATGATAATGGTTATGATGATAATAATAATGATAATGATAATACTAATGATGATAATGATAATAATAATGATAATGATAATACTAATGATGATAATGATAATAATAAGGATAATGATAATACTAATGATGATGATGATGATGATAATGAATGATAATGATAATGCAAATGATAATGGTTATGATGATAATAATAATGATAATGATAATACTAATGATAATGATAATGTTGATGATGGTGATGATAATAATAATAATAATGACGACAAGAAAAACTTTTTTTTCAATTTCAATTTATTTATTTCACTTCAGTAGTATATCATACTAACGTACATTTTACGTACATATATGTACATCATTGCTTAATTTTAATTAAAATTACCGTATTTTCCCGTGTATAAGAGACCCTTGTGTATAAGAGACCCCTTCAATTTTTAGGCAAAAATTCTGGAAAAAAGTTTTTTCTGACGGACATTTTTAGAGGGTAGAGTACAACTTTTTTCAACTCAGTGCGGTACTGAAAACAAAATAAAACCAGTTAATGTGTTGTAGAAAAAGAGTACTGGTATATATTAAAGTGCGTACCTGTAAACCTGTAACAGGAAAAGAGAAAACGCGGAGATAATGCCTGTGTCATGATGCTTGTATTGCTTACAACCGCTTCATAGTCGAACGCGACACGCAAAACAGTTGTAGAGCACTTATTTCTTTAAAATCATTAGTGTCACAATTTATGCATCTTATTGAAAAGACTTACTCCCATGTATAAGAGACCCCCTATTTTTAAAGTGAAAATTCTGAGCAAAAAAGGGTCTCTTATACACGGGAAAATACGGTAACTGGTTTTTATGGCCCCAAGTAGCTGATGAATAACATCATCGTTGATTCACTTTATTATCGATATGAATTTTGCGATGAAAAGGTATCGATGGACTTGTTTCATTCGCGTTTTCGCTTTCAGGCTTTGCGGGTGTCCATGGAGGAGCAGCGTGCGAGACAGGAAGCTGAGGCTCGTAAGGTAGCGGAAGAGTCCGCGAAGGATGCGCTCGTCACGGCAACCGTTGCGGACGATGGTAGGTGATCGATTTTTGTATGGGGGATACAGGGTTCCCATGCTCGGGGGAAATCCTGGAAAATACAGGCTATCCTTGAAAATCAGGGAAAAGGATAATTTGGTAAAAAGTCGGGGAAAATGATGAAAATGGGACGACAAGTCAGAGAAATTGGAAAGTGTTACAAAAATGATCACTGCGAACCGATATATTTCCAAACATATTTTTCAGCGATTCGTGTTGAAACGAAATTTTGCTACGGCAGGCTCCCAGTTTTGATTTCTGTTCCAAAAATAATGATTGGATTAAGAAAGTTTATTTAATGTGATTAGTGTAATTTCGTTAGCACTACTGCAACTGTGTCGACACATTATATATATGTATGTGTTTGAACGTCCATACACAAAAATGTTTGAATATTTATGCCGGTAATACAATTTCTGCTTATCTTGGTCATGGAAAATCAATATTTGATCAGGGAAAAGTTGTGATAAAAACTGGGAAATTAATTTTAAAATTCTCTAGGGACATTTGTGAATGGACTTTAACGATTTAAACCAGGGGTGTGCAAAGTGCGGCCCGCCGAGAGAATTTGTGCGGCCCGTGAAGAGATTTGTCAACCTAATGAAAGTGCGGCCCGGGCGATTAATTGAGTGTATCCAGCTGAAGTCCGTGCCACGATCCCAAAGATAGTGCGTGTAGTTTTTTCTACTAGATCGGATGCCATTAACCCTTACAAGACGGTTGTAGCTTAATAACACTGTATTACACAGACTGTGTGATACACATTACTAATATGCATTGTAATGAAATTACCACTATCTGTCCCGAAAGTAGAAATATATGGTTTGTAATATAAATTTTAATAACTTCTAAAATAGTTTCTCGAGTGTTGTAGTAATGATGTACGCAGGTCGGATGCAAGAAAATCGTTATTGGGCCTTTCTGTACTCTCAGGCCTTTCTGTACTTGGCTCCTTGATCAAACTGCCTGTGGCCCGCAGGAAATGCGGGAAAGTTTAATGTGGCCCGGTTAGTCAGATAATTTGCACACCCCTGGGTTAAAGCCGCATGTTGATAAATAAGTACAATTTTGCATCAGTTTCTTTTTTTCAGCCTCTAACGAAGAAGCTCTTCTGGCTAAAGCTTTGGCCATGTCCATGCAGCAGGTGGACGAGGAAGAAATGGTTGCCGATAGCGACGGCACTACGGTCAGCCGGGAGGACAGCGGAACACGAATTCCGGACTTTTCCGCGATGACAGAGGAAGAGCAGATAGCGTACGCGATGCAAATGTCGCTACAACCCGCCCCTGGTAAGCATCACTTCTGGGCAAATCTGTGAAAGTCATGTTTGAAGTTATAGATCACTCACTTTGTTTGATTGAGTTTAGGCACAGAAGTATGAATAGGAATACAGAATCTATAATACATATTTGCACTGCACACAACAGAAAAGTGTTTATTAAAACTACCGACACATGAGTAGCAAAACTGCTGCACTGAACACTGAGAGTGAGAGAGAGAGAGAGAGTGAGTGAGAGAGAGAGAGAGAGAGTGAGAGAGAGAGAGTGAGAGAGTGAGAGAGAGAGTGAGAGTGAGAGAGAGAGAGAGAGAGAGTGAGAGAGAGACACAGAGAGAGAGAGAGTGAGAGTGACTAGAAAGCAAAAACAGTCAGTATATGTAGGTATAGGTGACCTATTCAGACTTGCACAGGCTTCACAACAACCATTACTTTAAACAAGGAAGAGAACCAGTGAATATGCATTCACTGGACTATACAATTATACTGGGGGTAAGTTAGCTGGCAGAATGTAACAGGATTAGCCCATAGATGGCAGCACCTAATTATAATGTACAATTCCTTTTTCCCAGCTTTTCCCTATACGGGGTCGCCGTTGTGAATAAGTCTTCTCCATGCATTCCTGTTGTTGACCATCTCTTCATTTATGTTCTTCTCTCTAAGGTCTCCATTAATACATTCAAACCATCTCAGCTTGGGTCGTCCTCTTCTTCTATTTCTCAGCACTTCCATTTCCATGACCTCCCTTCCCACATGATCTTCACCGACTCTTCTTTTCAGGTGCCCATACCATCGCAATCTTGCCTCTTGTATCTTTTTCGAGGCTTCCACTACTTTCACTGTTCCTCTAATATTACTATTCCGAATTTTATCCCTTTCGAGTAAAGAGTTAAAGATCATTTGTTTTGTGACTAGTGATCTGAACGGTGTATTGAGATTCATGTTATAGTCAGCTTAATAGATTCGCTTTGGGACGGAAATGTTTTGAACCCACTTAGCAGACTGAATCTGTAAGCTAAGGGGTTTAGCATTACTAATATAGAAGTATGAGTCATCACTCTTGAGCTAGATACCGCGGTAAATTATATTGTTTAGACAAAATATAAGCTTCATTGGTTGGTTGGCATCCTTCTGTCTCTGAAGACAATGGAGTATTCGCCAAGAGAAACAGTTATTGATCACATTGATGGAGCTGCAGCATCGACTGTGGCTGAGCAGTGCGATCCTTGAACCACTGGAATGGCCTCTCCAGGGCGCACGCCTGGGCAAGGTGTATGGAGATCCTGAGTTGCCCAGACAACAGGATCCCCCTCTCTTCCTCCCTGGTGTAGTCCGAAGGAAAGCGGAGCGATACGTTTGGCACCAGGTTGGCTGCAGGAGCTGCCGGAGTCTGTGAGCATGCTGCACTGGTCCGCCTCCGGAGCTCCACTCCTCATTTGGAAGGTTTACTCCTCTACACATGGCCGTTGGGTCACTTGACCTCCTCCGCCCTCTAGCCATTGGCTACTTGTGCAGCTCCTCCGCCTAGTGTCGACCTACAGTGTGGGCATCCCGCAAGCCTACAGCACCTGGTATTCCTAGGCGGTCACCCATCCAACTAGTAACTAGGCTCTGTGTTGCTTAACTTTGTTGATCAGACGAGAACCGGTGTTTTCAACGTGATTTGGCTGTAAGCTTCATTACCGCCTGATTGTGAAACTAAACGCAGCCAATATGTAATTTAATCAAATTTTAATTATTTTTTACTATTTATGTTAAATATTTCAATATTTTAACATTTTCGTATCACTGCAAAATTGGCTAACTTGATTTACATCATCGAACCTGGCGCATGTGCTTAGTGTTGTAAAGGAATATTATCCGAAGTCTAACAACGTTTAATGCTAGGTGAAAGCTCTGTAACACGTCTTTGCTATTGAGTTAAATATGTGTTATTTTCTCCTTCAGATGACTCTGCAGCTAAGGGAGAAGCGGACGACGAAGAAGAAGAAGAAATGGAAACTGACGTTGCAGCTGCCGCGGGCGAAAAAGCTGAGGTAACCGTCTGTTTTTTTTTCTAACTGACATTTGAAGGAAAACGGGTTGATTGTACATAACCTACCCTATTTGAAGAAGCCCTGTATTGTAATTTGGCCTATTACACTACAATTATGCATTTCATGCACAATAAAGATTTCCTGTATTGTAATTTCGGTTTTTGTGTTATAAACATTCATTTCCTGCAGAAAAAGATTTCCTGTATTGTAATTTTTGTTTTTGTGTCAAACGTTCATTCCGTGCCCAAAAAGATTTCCTGTATTGCACTTTTGGCTTCTGTATCATAGACATTCATTTCATGCACAAAAAGATTTCCTCTGTTGCATATTTGGCATTTTGTGTCATAAATAACTAATGAAATTTTAATTCCTACATTTTGATCCTTATGCATCCATCTCTCCATTTGTTCCAAAAAGCAGCAGCCATGGGAAAAATGTGATATTTTGACAATTTGTATGCCAGTGTTTTGTGTTTTTTCCAGGACGACTACTCCGACGTGATGAACGATCCGGCGTTTCTACGCAGCGTGCTGGAGAACCTTCCCGGGGTGGATCCGCAGAACGAAGCCATACGGTCAGCGATGGGAAATCTTAGCAAAGACGAAACCAAGAGCAAAGAGAAGAAGAAAAAGGAAGAGCAAAAATGAGATCTTTGTAGCAAAATATTTTTTGTTTTCAGTGTAATATTTAGGTAATTTTGTGTAATATTACTTGTTGTACAATGGATATGGATAATTCATAATCTCTGTCATTTAAGAGACGACGAAGAAACCTTTAACTTATATGCCAAGTTTTGACCTTATTAGGAAAGCAGTTCCACAGTAATAAGTAAATACAACAGTCAAAATGTAACACACCACAAGTAGTTATAATAAGTTTGCTTATATGCCAAGTTTTGACCTTATTAGGAAAGCAGTTCCACAGTAATAAGTAAATACAACAGTCAATAAAATGTAACACATCACAAGCAGTTATAATAAGTTTGCTTATATGCCAAGTTTTGACCTTATTAGGAAAGCAGTTCCACAGTACTAAGTAAATAAAACAGTCAATAAAATTAACTTTCTTTTGCTGTAACACACCACAAGCAGTTATGGTAAGTTTGCTGCAAGTGTTTCCACCTGGTGAAAGACAGGGAAAATTAGTGATGTATTTTGAAAGAAGGCTTGTGATTGGTCCAACAGTGTTGTAAACTCGACTTGGTTTAGTGATACCGGCTACGTTACAGTTTCCGTTATGAAATTTTGTACCTTTTACACTTATTATTATTCTGTACTATGTGTTTTGAAGGATTAAAATTAGTATTTAATCAAGAAAAACTCTTAATGTAGTTTGTTTATTTACATTATTGTGTTAATGTGCTATGCAGTTCATTGAGTTTAGCTAAGTAATCTGCAGATAAGCCCCTTTATATTATTGTTCAATGGTATTAAGTTTGTCTGATTAACCTACAGATAGATGGCAGTGATATCACTTTACATTAAGGTGTTAGTGTATGATGGACTAGACAGTGCAATAAATTTGAATAATCGCGGATAGATGGCAGCAAAAGTGCTAAAGACAGTGCATACCTTCCTTTACATTGTGCTGTTGAATGTTGACGGACTACTCGGTGTATTAAGTTTGTCTGATTAACCTACAGATAGATGGCAGTGATATCACTTTACATTAAGCAGTGTACTAAATTTGAATAATTGCGGATAGATGGCAGCAAAAGTGCGAAGGTCTAGTACATAAGTAGTTTTGCAAAAGTAATGTCAATTGCATTTTACGTATAGAAATGAAAGTAACACTGAAATGCTTTTTTAATTGCATATTAATTTTAAAAACGTTAAGTGTCCTGTCAAGTAAGGTATGTACAAATGAAAATAATCAGCAACTTGACAAAATAAAAAATAAATAAATGAGGCAACAAGTTCAAATGAGTTTAAATTTAGAAACAGTAAATAAATTTGGCAATGAGAAGAGACAAAATTTAAATTACCAAACAAAATGGAAAATTTAAACTCATCAAAAACAAAACTAATAATTACATATAAATCAAGAAATCAAACTAACATAAGAAGCAAAATGAATAAACATAGTTTGTCTTTACTTGAAAAGGTACCAAATTAGTGATATTAAGCTATTTTCAGTTTAGCCAGCATTTGATAATAAACTATAGACACTATGCGCAACTGAAACGGCTATTTTTAGACATTACTACCACAATAAATTATCTCATAATTCAGAAATTTGTTCTTAATGGCATACGTTTGTACAACAAAATTATCGTCAATTACTTTTGATAAAAAATAATAAATAGTATAAGATTCCATTAACAAAATGTATCGGATTCCTCTTTACAACTTGTTTCTTGGAATTATCCTGGCAAATGCTCGATGATCGCCCTAGCGGCAGACGGCAGCTGACACACCTCCGTCTCCTCCAATCAAATTTCGTGTCACAAGTGCGACCTTGGACAGCAAATCATAAAAGTTGTTAGGAGTTCACCCACCGTTCACGTTGTTTGCACGGTGCAGCAAGGCAGCTGAGAAAGAGTGGAAAATACGACGGAGTGGGTTAATTTGCGGAGTTTTTGTTACAAAATAAAAGAAAGATGTTCTGCTTCAGGCGTTTTCAAAGCCCGACGTTTCCAAGGCTTCTGAAGCGGTACTAATATGATTTATCTTGAACTATTTAGCCACAGTGAAATCTCTTCATTGCGCCTACTTTGGGACTGCAAAAAACGTTTGTGTTAAACCAGTTTGGCATTATAACGAACTGCTTTAAAACGTGTAGTTCATTCAAATACGGACATTTTATTTTGCCAAAAATTTGGGCGTTAAGCGAGGTTTGCACAATAAATGGGCGTTATAACAAGGTTTGACTGTAATTAATACGTTGTTTAAGCAGTCATATAATCGTATTCATTAATTTTTACCATTTAGTAAAATGTAAATATAACACTAATTAATTTTCAGTTGCTATGCCTATGTGACGGGGTGGTGAATGAAGCTAAGTTATGGAGTCAGACACACCAATATTTACTATACTAGACTTAAGTGGTGGATACAATTGCAGCATGCACGTGTAATAATACAAATTTGTAACCAGCGAGGCTGTTTAATAGTTGCATTCCATTTAGTATAAGTTAGAAAACTCTTTCTTGGGTTATGTTAAAGGACAAGAAAAGCGGTGCCTGAAGTAGGTTTCAGAAAAATCGCCTTAAAAAATTATATTACTTTACAGCAGTTTTATGCATATATCATATTCATACACGCGTTAAGAGGAATTTTTGTTTGTTTTCATTTTAAATTTCCCGCAATACAATTCCGACGGCGCCATTACATGATGTCACTGCGCAAACGTTAATCAGGGGAAGAAAAGACAATGTTAAATTACATCCCAAAAAACTTTCCATGCAAATCTATGTAACTTAGCATTTCGCTTACCTGCTGGAAAGACTTATTTAACTAAAAATAGTAATTTAAAATGTTTGTGCCAATGTGTAAAAGGTTGCTGATTCTCGCTCCAGGGTGTGCCACTCACTAACCAAAAACGCATTTTTAATCTCATTGATAAGATACAGTATTTTAAAATTGTAGTCTGTTAGCAACGTGCGTGCTACGAATGCTCTGATTTTGTTTCGTACTTTGATCAGTGTTTTCTAAAAATTTTTCAAAAGACTTTCCATCAAAACGGATGCGCCTAACGATCATCGCAGGAGTTTAAATTTACATGTTTTATACAGCGTTGCAGCTGATGCAAGCCCTGCATGCAAAAAGGTAGTACATAAGTACAGTCAATGCTCCGTTGTCGAATGTCTCCGTACTCGTACACATCGGTTTTCGACCTGAAAATTCCAGCTGAAATTGTTTCCGCTCTCGACCAGAATTTCAGTACTCGACCAACCGCCACACACGTGATGAACACATGCGCGGCGAGCCGAGTAGAGCCGAGTGTAACCGACCGCGCCCGCAAGTAGTCACACACTAGAATTGAATTACCTAATATCACTAAGTGCTTTCTACGCTTATTTTTCTCCGCTTTTTCCATGCAGGAACAATCATGTTTTTCTTTCAAAGTAATTCTATCATGTTTTTCTTATCAATTATATCACATTTACTGTCTGAATAAACATTTTTGCATTATTATATTTCATTTTAGTAATACTTTACAGTTCATTTGGTGCTTGAGAACGGACTATTTGCTTTTACATATTTCTTATGAGAATAAATGATTCGGTACTCAACGAAATCGGTTTTCAAACACTTTAGGAACGAATTATGGTCAAAAACAGAGGTACTACTGCTGCTGCTGCTGCTGCTGCTGCTGCTGCTGCTGCTGCTGCTGCTGCTGCTGCTGCTGCTGCTGCTGCTGCTGCTGCTGCTGCTGCTGCTGCTGCTACTACTACTACTACTACTACTACTACTACTACTACTACTACTACTACTACTACTACTACTACTACTACTACTACTACTACTACTACTACTACTACTACTGCTATTATTTTAACAAATTTTCCTCCTCCAGGTGTCTCTCTAGCAAGTATGATAACTTTGTTGCCGCTAACGAGCCGGTGTTGGGATACCTGAAAGGTAGCGAGGAGCGGGCAGCTCTGGAGAAGGCGCTGCAGAAATATCACAACACGGTAACGGAAATTCCCATCGTCATTGGAGGGAAGGAGCTCCAGTCAGAGGAAATTCGTTATCAAGTTGAGGTATGAAATCTGTGTGTGATGCTGCTCATAGTGAAGGGATGAACTGCTTTACATTTTTATTACGAACATGACTAGTGGCGACACCTGTTGAGGCACTGTGGAACTGCAGCACCACCTACTTTTTTTTTCATATAAGTCATAAGTCATTTATTTCACATTACACATTTACAATGATTACATATACAATATCTAGTGAAAGGGCCTACAATGAACATAATACAAATAAGAAATACTGCACAGGAAAAGCCTCAAACACTGTTCACTTAGACACGAAGGTAAATGTGTTGTGGGCAATGAAAAAGCAGGGCTTGTTAGATTGTCCCACACTAAAAGCAGGGCTTGTTAGATTGTCCCACACAGTGATAGAAAAAAAAGTAATGGAAATAATCTGAAAATTTAAAGTGAATCGTGTGATAAAAAAACCATTAGTGCTTAAAATGGAATGATGTAATGAATGAAGCTCATATATGGGATGATATAAAAGATAGAAAGACTATTATTTGTTAATAGTATGTAAAATAACTTGATTAAGCTAACACCACTGTTTTGCAACTACTGTGAGGATGGATACTGATAGAAATTTTGATTACTAACTGATACTTACTTAAAATTTGATTTTTTATCATTTTTTTTCACTCAATATTATCGGTAATCTTCAATATAATAAGTCTTTTTCTTTAGTTTTTTCTTTATACTTCTACAAAACCAAAGCGTGTGAAGGTAGTACTGTTTGCTTTACAGTCCAACACAATGCACTCCAATGTGGCGTTTAGCTGTTGTGTGCATGCGGCCACTGTGCATATGTCAGAGCCCAGGTAGAAAAAGTACTGCCACTCACACAGTTTGTTGTCAGTTGTCACCTGCTTACCGCGAATGGATGAAGCTTGAACTGAGTCAATTCAGGTTATTAGTAAGCAAAAAATAGTTTTTTGTTTAGGATTTTGTCAAGTTTATGTATAAACTTTCGTATGTTTGTTTGTTTAAAATTATAACATTAAAATTGCAACATAAAAATTACGTATGTTTGTTTCGTTTTTCACGTATTAAAACAATGGCTAACTAGTAATTTTCTGAAGCAGCGCCCCCCTACGAGTCGCCACTGAACTTAACAGTTATTTTAATTTAGCAATTTGGGCTTGAATGTGAATGAGTTGACGAATTATAAGTTAAATTAGTTTTGTTAGCACTTCTTGCAACTGTGGTGATACGACACGTTATGTCAGTATTTTTTCGAAATTTTGACCAAACAGCATGCAGAAAAAACGTTCTGGCGGCGCCTGGTGGGACTCTCGGAAGGAGATATGTAGCTCTTTAGAAAGAGGAAGAACAGGGCTACAAGATGATGTAGGATATATTTTAGGGCAGGTCCACCAAGAGGAGCACCGACGAGTTAATTACATGTTCTATTTTCGGCAATTTTCGCTTAGAAAACTGCTGACGCAAAGCCATTGTTGGACGTCATCCATTATACTCTGCCTATAACTTTAATTCAGTAAAAGCTGCTGCTGCTGGCTTTGCATTATAAATGAGGACTATGTAGGATGTTCGCGTATTTTTCATTATAGGCAATAGAAAACTGCTGATGCAAAGCCATTGTTTTGACGTCATCCATTATACTCTGTCTATAATCTTATAACTTTAATTCAGTAAAAGCTGCCTGCTGCTGCCTTTGCGTTAGATAAGCAAACAAACACTAGGTAGAATGTTCGCATATTTTTGATTATGAGTGTATTTATAAGCAAATTTTTTGCGGGGCCTTTGCTAGTATACATGTATTAATGTCCCTACACATTAATGTCCCTGAATATGTGTACCGAAGCGAATTTTTTTGCGGGGCCTTTGCTAGTATCTATTTATGTCCCTACACATTAGTGCCCCTGAATATGTATACCAGTTATTATTCTGCTTATCTTGGACATGAAAAATCAGTATTTGGTCAGGGAAATTTATTTTAAAAATTCTGTGGGAACCCTGTGTAATTTGACATATTCTGTATGCTACTGTACAGTGGCATGTGGTATGGGTGGACAAGTTGTAGTTTCTCTAGTCAACCTTCCCCCTAGTCGTGACACACGGGTAAATTAGTAGAATTCGTTAAAAAAACTTGTTAATTAGCAAATGTTCTCGTCTCATTTCAGCCGTTCGATCATCAGAAGAAAATTGCCAAATACAGCGTGGCATCAGAGGTACGTAGAACATGTTGGAATTAATAATCCTACCTATTCATGCACACTATTTACTTTAGTTGATCATACACTCGTATCTAGGATTACTGGATCAAGCGGGGAGGCGCCAGTCTGAACTTGCCGACTGTACGTATCTACTGATGCTAAGCTAATGCAATAGGTGCCGTTTTCTGCCTTCTTATAAAAAATCTCCAACCACAATTGTGTAGCTTGTATCGTTTCATCTGAAAACAAATAAGATAATTTTATATAATAATGCTCAATTTTACGGCGAAATCTAAACCAAATTGATCTAATTAACTTTAACAAACTTTTTCGCAAAATAAAATCTAATCTCTAGTCTTTTTAATAAACAAAGGTTCAAGATTTAAGAAATTAATAATCAACTTTCATGGTGATCTTCTATAAGTGTAATTATGAAATTATAACAACGAATCAATGAATGACGCTAAACAATTTGTCACTGCAGTGTGTGAACGCCTGAGTTACTCCAATCTACAGGTAAGCGTACAGGTAAAAGTCTGGTCACATCACCTGTTTAAAAGGAAACAAGTTTATAACAGAAAAGAGGGGGCAATCAAGTTTAAATCAGCACACGCCGTGTATTATACTCACGGTAATGTAGAATCAATTGTCTCAAAAACATCTAGTACGATTGAGTCTATATTTTTTCTGCACATGATAATCTTTTTTTATTTATCTTTTAACACACGCACAGTTATAATACAATTAATTTTGAAACAAAAATGTGAAGAAAGGGCAGCGAAACACCAATTGGTCATCTAGTCAGCTGCCCTTGGTTAGTCATGAACATTTTTATAAGTGCAATGCTACAGTGTATTAGTGTTAGTACTGCTTATAATAATGATTTAATTGTTACGAATGACATTAAATTGATATGCTTAGACCAATTGGTCATCTAGTCAGCTGACCTTTGGTTAGTCATGAACATTTTTATAAGCGCAATACTACAGTGTATTAGTGTTAGTACTGCTTATAATAAAGATTCAATTGTTAGGAGTGACATTAAATTGATATGCTTATAACGTGTTAGTACAATTCATACACAGTAATAATAAGTGCATAATAAAAAAAATCGAACTGAAAATAACTGAAATAAAACTGAACTGAAATAAGATACTTTTGTGCGACCAATGAGCTTTTACTATTTTTGCGTCGTTCTACTTCGCTTTTGTGCACTGAGTTACGTACAGTTTGGTTGTAAACAAGGTTTATTGTTACACTTTGCTTGATTGGTTGCATTGATGTAATGATGTAAACAAAGTGACGGCCCGCCAGCTAGCGGTCAGTTCGCGAAACAATGAGCCATGTCTGCTGGACTTTTAACGGTCCAGATTTCGTCCGCTTTTTCCGATATTTGTAAAAGCGGGGTCCGGGAAACCGAGATATGAGTGTTCAGTAAGTCCTCGCTTAACAACAAAATGTGACGTTAAGTGAAACGACGTTAAGTGAAACGACGTTAAAGCGAAACGTCGTTAAGCGAAACGTCATTAAACGAAGTCATGACGTCCATAGAAAGTAATGTAAAAGAACTTAGAAATGTTCCAGAGACAAAAATCAATACTGTTTTTGATCATATAAACATTCAATAACGTTTACGGTAATTCCTCGCTTAACGACGCTAAAACGTTCCAGCAAAATGCGACGTTAAGCGAAACATCGTTAAACGAAGCCATGTCAATGTCAAACGAAGAAAGTAATGTTACAGAATTGAGATGCGTTCCAGAGACAACAATCGATAATGCTTAAATCATATAAGTTAAACAGTCTACAAGTTTTTTTCATATTTCTACTGATTAATGTCTTCCTGTTTGCCTGAAAGCACCTGTATATCTCACTTACCAACACCTAGCTATAGCGGTTTCTCTTTCGTTAACGTTTAATCCTAGTTAGTGGTTAAACAATAAACGCTGCAGAGTCAAAGCCAAGCCCTTGCGTGACCTTGAAAATTTTACCTACATATTTAGTCTGGTTGCTATAGCAACAGGTTGCAGGCAAAATTGCTCGCTGGTCATTTGATACTTGTTACAAACCGCTAGTAATATACTAATAGTGTCAGTAGTCGGTCGGGAAGCAAAAACATGTATGATAATTACACTGTTAACATTGCTAGTGTGTTTTTAGAACAGAATAATGCAATAGGTGCTGTTTAATGCATCAAATTAGGTAAAAATTTTATTAGTCAAATAAAAATTTACCTTGAGCGAAGTAAAAAAATCGTTGCTAAAGTGAAACGTGCGTCGTTAAGTGAAAAAAGGTGTGAAATGATCGGCGTCATTAAAGCGAAACGTTGTTAAACCGGGGAGGCGTTAAGCGAGGACTCAAAAGATTGCAGGGATGTTTAGCATACTGGAAAAACTGTCAGATCCGCAAGCATATTTTCCTGATTTTAAGAAAAAAGCGTCCTGTTCATTAGAGCTATATAAAATGTAAATTGTTCATCATTTTACAGTCAAAAATTGTTCATTGCTTATAGTCAAAAATTGTTCATTGTCTTACAGTCAAAAATTGTTCATTGTCTTACAGTCGAAAATTGTTCATTGTCTTACAGTCAAAAATAGTTCAGTGTCTTACAGTCAAAAATTGTTCATAGTCCTAATTTTAAATCTCTTTGTATCATGTAGGCGCACATACAGCAAGCGATCGATGCCAGTCTTAAGGTGCGGAAGTCCTGGGAGAAGCAGCCCTTGGAAAAACGGGCGGACATCTTCATCAAGGCGGCGGAGATAATGAGGCGGAGGAGACAAGACCTGAATGCGACCACCATGCTGGGACAGGTGCGTTTGTAAATAATAATAATTGCCTCTATAACTGACTTAACTGTTTATCGAAATAAGTAATAACCCTTTCACGACCGCAATGTTCAAAAGAGGTTTTAAAGAGTGGATTTAGGTCATAAAACAATGTTCAATTTTCATTGGTGTTACACAATCACACTTCCAGTTCAGTGTCTGATATCACTGTTGACGAGTCACATTTAACAAATAAACATATCGAGGCTAGACAGTCGAGTAAACAATCAATTTCATTCTTTGCCCCAGTCAAGCGGAATCATTATCAGTGGCGGCACCTGTATAGCTATTGTGGAACTGCACTGTACTGTGTTACTGTGTCAACATTACAGTGTTCAATATGAGAAATCTTTTTTTAGTTCTTTCTTTATACTTGTACGGAAGCAATGCACGGAGGGTAGTACTGTTTGCTTCACAGCCCAGCACAGTGCGCTCACAGCTCTAGCAACGTGGTGTTTGGCTGTTGTGCACATGCGGCCACTGCTCACGTCTGAGATAACACACTGTACTCTGCACTGCTAGTGTTTGCTGCTAGGTAGAAAAAGTACTGTCGCTCACACAGTGTGTTGTCCGTTGTCACGTGCTTAAAAGCCGTGTACCGGCATATTCTTGAACTGCGACAGCTTAGGCTATTTGTAAGCAAACAATATTTTTTGTTTAAGATTTTATCAAGTTTATGTATAAATTTTTGTATATTTGTTTGTTTACACGTTTACAAATTACAACATTAAATATTAAAACATTGGCTAAAAATTTCTGAAGCAGCACCCTCAGTAATTTTACCTACATGCTGCCATTGACCACTGACCATTGGTTCAAACAGAGTTGTGTAAATATTATGCCTAGGGGCGGTCAAACAACAAACTTTTTAATATGCAGTTGATGCTGGATTTAATTAGTTGCCTGAATTTTCATCGTCCCATCAGTCCCGTCTCTATGCAGCCGTATCTGTACATTGATCCAAATGTCCCATCAGTAAAGCATGTGTAAAAGAATGTACAAAACAATAATATTTTGTTTACTCAAGCATGTACAGTATAGTAGTGCTTGCTTGATTAAAGCGTATACAGCACAGTAATGCATTTTAAATTCAAGCACTTGTAAGTAACGCAGCAATGCTTGTTTCATTGTTTCACAAATAACACAAGATGGTTGTTTGACTAAAGCATATACGGCATATTTAGTGATTTTTGAATTCAAGCATTTGTAAGTAACGCAGCAGTGCTTGTTTGACTGTTTCATAAATAATACAATATGATTGTTTGACTAAAGCACATACAGCACAGTAATGCTTTTTTATATTCAAGTACTTTACGTAATGCAGTAATGCTTAATGCTTGCTTGATTGAAGCGCATATAACACAACATGCTTTTTGAGCTAAAACATATGTAGCATTGTAATGCTTTTCTATATTCAAGCTGATGTCTGTTTTTATTTTTCAGGGGAAAACTGTTGTTCAGGCAGAAATCGATGCGGCTTGCGAACTTATTGATTTTCTGAACTACAACGTACAGTTTGCAATGGTAAGTGGTAACATAGCCTAGCAAGTGGCAGAATTTGTCAAACGTGCTCTAACATGCATGTTCATCAACCAATGGAAGCTGAATCCAACTTTCGTTGGCGATTTTTTAACATATGAGCTTAAAACGTTAAAACACAAGAAAACTCTTTACATACAAATAGCTAAAAAATTGTTTTTGCAACTTTAGATTACTTCCATGATATCTTATTGCATGCAGGGCTGGTAGTAACGCTGTATAAAACTTTAAAACACAAGAAAACTCTTTACATGCAAATAGCTGAAAAAATTCTTCTTGAAGTTTTAGATCACTTGCATGATATCTTATTGCATGCAGGGCTGGTAGTAACACTGTATGAAACTTGTAAGTTTAAACACCCGCCGTGTGCATTTAGGTCGCAGCCATATTAACGGTAAGTCATTTGAAATGAGTTTAGATAATATTGTGTAAAATTTGAAAAAAATTTTGCCACTAACTGAACATAAGCATAAGTTACTTTATATTGTCGTTATGATCAATCATGTGTTTTTTTGTGAATCAATGGTGCACACTGGGATGGTGAGTCAGTGGTGCACACTGGGATGGTGAGTCAGTGGTGCAGACTGGGATGGTGAGTCAGTGGTGCACACTGGGATGGTGAGTCAGTGGTGCACACTGGGATGGTGGGTCAGTGGTGCACACTGGGATGGTGAGTCTGTAGTGCACACTGGGATGGTGAGTCAGTGGTGCACACTGGGATGGTGAGTCAGTGGTGCACACTGGGATGGTGAGTCCGTGCTGCACACTGGGATGGTGAGTCAGTGGTGCACACTGGGATGGTGAGTCAGTGGTGCACACTGGGATGGTGAATCAGTGGTGCACACTGGGATGGTGAGTCAGTGGTGCACACTGGGATGGTGAATCAGTGGTGCACACTGGGATGGTGAGTCAGTGGTGCACACTGGGATGGTGAGTCCGTGGTGCACACTGGGATGGTGAGTCAGTGGTGCACACTGGGATGGTGAATCAGTGGTTCACACTGGGATGGTGAGTCAGTGGTGCACACTGGGATGGTGAGTCAGTGGTGCACACTGGGATGGTGAGTCAGTGGTGCACACTGGGATGGTGAATCAGTGGTGCACACTGGGATGGTGAGTCAGTGGTGCACACTGGGATGTTGAGTCAGTGACATTTTACCAAGTGGCACGACTATTTCAAATTTCTCTTAGAATTTTCTCTTGTACTTGTCTAAGTCTTTCAAATAGTAATATAATATAATATAATATAATATAATATAATATAATATAATATAATATAATATAATATAATATAATATAATATAATATAATATAATATAATATAATATAATATAATATAATATAATATAATACAATATAATACAATACAATACAATACAATACAATACAATACAATACAATACAATACAATACAATACAATACAATACAATACAATACAATACAATACAATACAATACAATACAATACAATACAATAGAATAGAATAGAATATAACACAACACAACACAACACAACACAACACAATACAATATAATATAACATAACATAACACACAACACAACACAACACACAACACAACACAACACAATAGAATATAATATAATAGTAATATAGAATAAATAATATAACATTGGCTTTAAAGTTCTTTTGGATTTACTTTAACCCTTTCACCACGGAAGGCGGCACACTGCCACCTATGTTTTAATCTATAGATCTCTTGACTATAAACGTATAAATCTCTAGAATTCTGTTCATAGATGTATTATAAATACACAAATAATAATTAAATAGATAAAGACAGTTTACTTAGCAGAACTTGATTGATTACGTCTCTTTTACGAAATCCTTTTTTGGATGTTTTAGGAATTACGCAAATATTCGCCAGTGGATACCGAAGAAAGTACCAACTCTCTACGATACCGTGGCATGGAGGTAAGATGTCTCGTGTTGGATGCAATCTAGCGCGTACCTTGCACAATTCACGTGTGTTGGAAGCTCGTGATGGATGCAATCTAGCGCATACCTTGCGCAATTCACACGCGTGTTGGAAGCTCGTGATGGATGCAATCTAGCGCATACCTTGCACAATTCACATGCTGTTGGAAGCTCGTGATGGATGCAATCTAGCGCATACCTTGCACAATTCACACGTGTTGGAAGCGGCTGTGAATCGGGGAAATTGAATCTACAAGCCGAAACCGAAATTTAGGAAACACGGGAAACCGAATACCGGAAACAAAACCGAACCGAAATCATTTTTGCAAAATCGATTACTATCAGAACTGAAAAATCTGGAATCAATAAAACACTTTGTTTTTGCTTCTTTGCTTTTGTTCAGTAACAACAATTGTTCAGTAAGTCACCCAAAGGTGCCACAATGTTAGCTAGGAATTTTGTCCCGTTAAACTTGAAGGTATGGAGGTAAGATGTCTCACGATGGATGCAATCTAGCGCATGCCTTGCACAACAATTGTTCAGTAAGTCACCCAAAGGTGCCACAATGTTAGCTAGGAATTTTGTCCCGTTAAACTTGAAGGTATGGAGGTAAGATGTCTCACGATGGATGCAATCTAGTGCATACCTTGCACAACAATTGTTCAGTAAGTCACCCAAAGGTGCCAGAATGTTAGCTAGGAATTTTGTCCCGTTAAAACTTGAAATATTAACCGGATTAAAAATATTTTAAGTTTTTAAATTTATGGGAAGGCTAGGTGTTTGCTAGCTAGCTGGAGAACACAGCTGTTTTGTCATGAGGTGATGTCTAATAATTATGTTTTTGTTTATGTTTTACAGGGTTTTATTGCCGCAATTTCGCCGTTTAATTTCACGGCTATCGGAGGTAACCTTCCCACCGCTCCCGCTTTGATGGTATGTAAATCTTTATAAATGCTGTACGATTGACGTAAGCATTAGTCTTTGTTTTTGATTCATATATGCTTGTGGAAACATTTATAGTTAAAAATCTTTATAAATGCTGTACGATTGACGTGAGCATTAGCCTTTGTTTTCGGTTCATATATGCTTGTGGAAACATTTATAGTTAAAAACAACACAACTTTATTAAAAGCGTTTACACTAAAAGATAAAATCATGCCAAATGTTTCGACTAGCTGCTGCTGTCATCATCAGTGGTAAATTTACAAACATACGACCAGTTTATATAGGCAGAGGCTGAGTTCCCAAGTGTGAGTTGCTCTGCGATTTATTGTCGACAAGTTATTGCAAACTCTCTGACAGTTGCTGCGAGTTGAGTTACTGTCTTGTGTGAACATCTGGAAGAGTTACTCCCGACACTTTCCTCTCAGTGAATAGGAAATGTGTGTGTGTGTAAGCTCAAGCTTACTGTTGGAGAGTAACTCGCATTAAGTTTTGCTCTTGTGTGAGAACGCAGTTGCAAGTTACTTGCTGAAAAAACTCACTAGTGTGAACGTGCCATTACTCGGTAAACTCTGTATTTTCATTTTAGGGTAACGTCGTGCTCTGGAAACCTTCGAACACGTCCAGGAGAGTAACTCTCATTGCTCTTGTGTCTGAACGCACTTGCGAGTTACTTGGTGAGAAACCTGACTAGTGTGAACGTGCCTTTACTCGGTAAATTCTGTATTTTCATTTCAGGGTAACGTCGTCCTCTGGAAACCTTCGAACACGTCCATGCTGTCCAACTGGACATTCTTCGAGATTCTCCGCGAGGCCGGTCTACCGGATGGAGTTATCAACTTCCTGCCCGTGCCCGGATCCAGGTTCGGAAAGATCATCACGAACTCGCCGCACCTGGCCGGGATCAACTTTACCGGCAGCGTTCCGTGAGTATAACTCTTTCAAGAATCATCATTTAAAGGAAGAGACAAGCGTTTTGCACGTTGGGTTTAAAGGAAAAGACAAGCGTTTTGCACTTTGGGTTTAAAGGAAGAGACAAGCGTTTTGCACGTTGGGTTTAAAGGAAGAGACAAGCGTTTTGCACGTTGGGTTTAAAGGAAAAGACAAGTGTTTTGCACGTTGGCTTTAAAGGAAAAGACAAGCGTTTTGCACATTGGGTTTAAAGGAAAAGACAAGCGTTTTGCACTTTGGGTTTAAAGCAAAAAACAAGTGTTTTGCACGTTGGGTTTATTTTACTGTTATCACTCAGATCACAATTATAACTTAGAAAAATATAACTAAATAAATAAATAAATAAATAACTATATAAATAAAAAATAATACAGATTTGCTGAATAACTTTCTGTAATGTAAAAAGTTAATTTATGCAACCGCCGTGTAGAAATTTTCAGGCGCCGCCATTCACTTGAAAACCACTTGGCATAACTGGTGGACTTGGTTAGTTAGTTAGTTAGTTGGTTTAAACATAATTTATTTAGGATTGGATCAGACAGTTTGAACAACATGATTTAGGATCCCCTCACCACAACAGACTTTATACACTATTTACAAAAACATTTACAGTAAGAATAAACTATAACTACA
>JAQGDQ010001105.1:0-30123 GCA_030141605.1 Tubiluchus corallicola
TTTATTTATTTATTTATTTATTTATTTATTTATTTATTTATTTATTTATTTACTTATTTATTTATTTACTTATTTACTTATTTACTTATTTACTTATTTACTTATTTACTTATTTACTTATTTATTTAATTGTTTTACAGATTTCTTTCTTTCTTTATTTATTCGTTTATTTATGTATAAATGTAGCCTAACAACAATTCTCATCTCTGATCTTCTGATCACTTGACGTGATTCAGTAAATAATTCATTGCCTGCCAAAACCTGATGTATATTCATTAGTGAAATAAGGTGTTTGTTTAATAACTGTTTAGACTCATAAGTGAATAATAATGCCAAGGAGAAACTGACCTTCTGTCCTCATTTTGAGCTTCCATACTAAATTAATCATGCCTTCGTGTTGATAATTAACTAAATTACTCTCACGTAATAGAGGCTGTTTTGGGGTCAATCTTTCAATCTCTTGCAATCGAAAGTCAATTACTACATGAAGCCTCTTTGTCGCTCTCGTGACCACTCATCTCTGTATCCTGGAGGTGATTGTTCGTTCCTAGTAACACGTTTTCTGCCCCCTTTCGTAACCTCTTCGTGGGACGCTCTAAGATGTGGATCAGCTGCTTATAGGTCCATTTTCTCTTTCTAACGGAAAAGAAATAAGCATTTCACAGTGTCAACGATTGATGATGATCGTGAAAAGGTCAAAGGTCAAAGATTAAGTGTTCCAGACAACGCATTTGTGTGCACTTGCAGTCCATGCTGTTGTAATAGTAACAGTTTTAACAGTTAGCTAGAAGCTTACCTACTTCATTTTTCTTGTTAACAAACAAGATCCTGCTAGATCCTGCAAGTCCACGTAAAACACCTGAAGTTAACGAACTGATAGGGCCGACGGCTTTGCCTTACATGTCACGTGATGGTTAAAGTTAAGACGCGTTTCCTTCGTACACTTAGCCTTTTACCTGCAGCAG
Source organism: Tubiluchus corallicola (assembly GCA_030141605.1). Lineage (NCBI taxonomy): Eukaryota > Metazoa > Priapulida > Priapulimorpha > Priapulimorphida > Tubiluchidae > Tubiluchus > Tubiluchus corallicola. Next base: position 966 of record JAQGDQ010001105.1, read on the forward strand.
TTTGCGCGTGCGCACAAACTATGAAATGTCTTATTACTTCAGCAATCCTTTGAATTATTTTATACTGTATCTCCTTGTTTCTGTACCTCTAGCAAAAACTTACGTACCACCCTGTACATTAATAAATGATGATAATGAATTCTTAAGCTGTAGATTTTCTTTTTATCTTTCTGTCTGTCTGTATTCAGACACTAACTGTCAAATGCAATATCGTAGACGCATTTCAGAAAGTAAAATGGCAATAGTCTGTGATTCAATCGATGATCGTGCACAATATTATAGATTTTGCATGTTAAAGTGCATCTCTTTAGACGCGCATGGGGTATTGTAATGAACATTGGTTGCAGTTGGTCAGGCGTGCATTTAATGTAGCGGATTATTGGAAGAATTCTGCATTTCTCTGTAACTCTGTGAATTAAGTGACTCATGCAAGACTTATAGTTGCGCGTATGGAGAGGAAAGAACAAGTCATTCAGTAAGATGGGTTTATTTTATTGTTATAACTTAAACTGTTTGTGGTGTGCTAAAGAAAAGAACAAGTCACTCAGCATGTTGGGTTTATTTTACTGTTATCACTTAAACTGTTTGTGGTGTGCTAAAGAAAAGAACAAGTCACTCAGCATGTTGGGTTTATTTTACTGTTATCACTTAAACTGTTTGCGGTGTGCTAAAGGAAAGAACAAGTCACTCAGCATGTTGGGTTTATTTTACTGTTATCACTTAAACTGTTTGTGGTGTGCTAAAGGAAAGAACAAGTCACTCAGTAAGATGGGTTTATTTTACTGTTATCACTTAAACTGTTTGCGGTGTGCTAAAGGAAAGAACAAGTCACTCAGCATGTTGGGTTTATTTTCTGCTCACTTAAACTGTTTGTGGTGTGCTAAAGGAAAGAACAAGTCACTCAGTATGTTGGCTTTATTTTACTGTTATCACTTAAACTGTTTGTGGTGTGCTAAAGGAAAGAACAAGTCACTTAGCATGTTGGGTTTATTTTACTGTTATCACTTAAACTGTTTGTGGTGTGCTAAAGGAAAGAACAAGTCACTCAGTATGTTGGGTTTATTTTACTGTTATCACTTAAACTGTTTGTGGTGTGCTAAAGGAAAAAACAAGTCACTCAGTATGTTGGGTTTATTTTACTGTTATCACTTAAACTGTTTGTGGTGTGCTAAAGGAAAGGACAGGTCACTCGGTATGTTGGGTTTATTTTACTGTTGTGGCTTAAACTGTTTGTGGGATGCTGGATATTTGTGTTTATTGGGACAATGTCAGCTTCCTCTTCCCAGGATAATTTGGTAGGCATTGCACTGGCTCATGGATTCACAATATTCTTGTTGGTTACTGGATTTGGAGAGATCAGTGGAGGTCATTTCAACCCTGCGGTGAGTCTGGCAACTTTCATTGCAGGACATTTGTCCTGGCGAAGACTAGTTTTACACGTTGTAGCTCAGCTGTGTGGTGGTATAATAGGTTCAGCCTGCACATTAGCCGTCTTGGGCTTGGAGAAGTTTGATCTCTTGTTTGGTGGAAACACAATTATTAGACTTGATGTAAGTCACGGACAAGCATTATTCTTTGAATGGCTAGCCACCATGGTATTATGCATGTCTGTTCTTCACACTGCATGTGATGCTCGTACGTCTAGTGGGCTTGGTCCACTTGCCATAGGGCTTACGGTAGCAGCCGATATCTTGGCTGGCGGTCCAATAACTGGAGCATCAATGAATCCCGCAAGAAGTTTTGGTCCAGTTCTTATCTACACGGCTATTTGGGTGACTAGTTACTCGCTGGGTGATCTTTGGGTTTTTCACTGGGTGCATTGGGTGGGACCTGGTCTTGGAGCAATTTTTGCCGGACTTCTGTATCGACTTTGCTTTGGTAGCGAAGATAAGAGGTTCATTTTCAAGCCACGTCAAAGAGGTGGTACTGAAGCTGGAGAAGAAGAAGTCACACTAAGTATGGTTCCTCAAGCAGGTAGTGCAGAGGCTTCAACGAGGCCAAAAACACCTCAAAGTGAGTTCATTACACCAGCCCAGTCAAGACCTGCAACAGCAAAAACTGAAGAGACTAGTCCCAAGTCAAGGCCTACAACACCCAAAGCTGTTGGAAACGAACCCACGTCTGAACTCACGGTACCTCAACATACGACACCCAAAGCTGTTGGAAACGAACCCACGTCTGAACCGACGGTACCTCAACATAGCGGAAATGAAGCACCAGATACCAACAAGACCTGAAGTGGATAATGAATGGTACCACGTTTCGACAAAAACAGTATTTTACCCCAAGTAGGAGACCCCATATCTTCTTTGCTAAATCAGCAATCAGCAGTTGCTGTTCATACAAGAACTTATTAGTATGCTGTGTCACACATCTCAAGAAATTGCATATTTTTTGTTATTTTATCGTTTCAAAAGGTTTCCTTTGCTATTATTCTTCAGATTATATATACATGAAGTAGGTCTAGATTTACACTGTACATCACTGTTATCAAGTTTGCATGTTTTGCGCTTGTGATATTGTTTTCTCATATATATATAAAACACTTGCTACAAATGGGCTTCAGTTACACTGTAATCCATTACAGTCGTGTGGCTTCTCATCTTTTATTTAATTTCAATTTCAGAAGACAAAATTTGCAACATCGTGCTGGTTTTGAAACATTTTAGACTGGCGCAAATCCCGAATAAGTGCTTCTGCATGTTCAGCAGGCATTTTTTCTAAAAGTGAGCATCATAGCCAAAGGTTGGCTGTTGCCAGGTCGAAAAATTAGCGAAAAGGGTTGAAATTGCAAAAACGAAGCAAAATAGCCGCCAAGTTTTTGCACAAGCAACGTAAATCAAGAGAAATTTCCAGAAAATTATCATTAAAAAACGATTATGACATCTATTCCAGGGTAGTTGGACCTAAGGAATCCGTGTGCGTTAATTTAATTTTACTTCATGCTTGGGCTCTCCCATTTTCAGTGCCCATTCTTCTTCCAATGACGTCATTCGTCTTGAAGAAAAGTAGCGCACTGTCAAAATTCACCAAAAGTATAAGTTTTTACAAAAAAGATAGAAAAATATGACAAAAGAGTTTGCCACTTAAACTAATTCAAACATCTGTAGCTTACCCTATGTCCACGCGAAAATATTACATAATTAGCTATCTTTTTTGTAAAAACTTATACTTTAAAAGTTTAAGTGAGCAGTAAAATAAGCCAAACATACTGAGAGACTCGTTCTTTCCTTTAGCACACCACAAACAATTTAAGTGATAACAGTAAAATAAACCCAACATACTAAGTGACATGTTCTTTCCTTTAGCACACCACAAACAGTTTAAGTGAGCAGTAAAATAAACCCAACATACTGAGTGACTTGTCATTTCCTTTAGCACACCACAAACAGTTTAAGTGATGACAGTAAAACAAACCCAACGTACTGAGTGACTCGTTCTTTCCTCTAGCACACCACAAACAGTTTAAGTGAGCAGTAAAAGAAAGCCAACATACTGAGTGACTTGTCCTTTCCTTTAGCACACCACAAACAGTTTAAGTGATAACAGTAAAATAAACCCAACATACTGAGTGACCCGTTCTTTCCTTTAGCACACCAGAAACAGTTTAAGTGATAACAGTAAAATAAACCCAACATACTGAGTGACTCGTTCGTTCCTTTAGCACACAACAAACAGTTTAAGTGAGAGTAAAATAAACCCAACACACTGAGTGACTTGTTCTTTCCTTTAGCACACCACAAACAGTTTAAGTGATGACAGTAAAATAAACCCAACATGCTGAGTGACTTGTTCTTTCCTTTAGCACACCACAAACAGTTTAAGTGATAACAGTAAAATAAACCCAACATACTGAGTGACTTGTTCTTTCCTTTAGCACACCACAAACAGTTTAAGTGATAACAGTAAAATAAACCCAACATACTGAGTGACTTGTTCTTTCCTTTAGCACACCACAAACAGTTTAAGTGATAACAGTAAAATAAACCCAACATACTGAGTGACTTGTTCTTTCCTTTAGCACACCACAAACAGTTTAAGTGATGACAGTAAAATAAACCCAACATGCTGAGTGACTTGTTCTTTCCTCTAGCACACCACAAACAGTTTAAGTGATAACAGTACAATGAACCCAACATACTGAGTGACTTGTTCTTTCCTTTAGCACACCACAAACAGTTTAAGTGATAACAGTAAAATAAACCCAACATACTGAGTGACTTGTTCTTTCCTTTAGCACACCACAAACAGTTTAAGTGATAACAGTAAAATAAACCCAACATACTGAGTGACTTGTCCTTTCCTTTAGCACACCACAAACAGTTTAAGTGATCAGTAAAATAAACCCAACATGCCGAGTGACTTGTTCTTTCCTTTAGCACACCACAAACAGTTTAAGTGATAACAGTAAAATAAACCCAACATGCTGAGTGACTTGTTCTTTTCTTTAGCACACCACAAACAGTTTAAGTGATAACAGTAAAATAAACCCAACATACTGAGTGACTTGTTCTTTTCTTTAGCACACCACAAACAGTTTAAGTGAGCAGTAAAATAAACACAACATACTGAGTGACTCGTTCTTTCCTCTCCATACGCGCAACTATAAGTCTTGCATGAGTCACTTAATTCACAGAGTTACAGAGAAATGCAGAATTCTTCCAATAATCCGCTACATTAAATGCACGCCTGACCAACTGCAACCAATGTTCATTACAATACCCCATGCGCGTCTAAAGAGATGCACTTTAACATGCAAAATCTATAATATTGTGCACGATCATCGATTGAATCACAGACTATTGCCATTTTACTTTCTGAAATGCGTCTACGATATTGCATTTGACAGTTAGTGTCTGAATACAGACAGACAGAAAGATAAAAAGAAAATCTACAGCTTAAGAATTCATTATCATCATTTATTAATGTACAGGGTGGTACGTAAGTTTTTGCTAGAGGTACAGAAACAAGGAGATACAGTATAAAATAATTCAAAGGATTGCTGAAGTAATAAGACATTTCATAGTTTGTGCGCACGCGCAAACTGCTGCAGGTAAAAGGCTAAGTGTACGAAGGAAACGCGTCTTAACTTTAACCATCACGTGACATGTAAGGCAAAGCCGTCGGCCCTATCAGTTCGTTAACTTCAGGTGTTTTACGTGGACTTGCAGGATCTAGCAGGATCTTGTTTGTTAACAAGAAAAAATGAAGTAGGTAAGCTTCTAGCTAACTGTTAAAACTGTTACTATTACAACAGCATGGACTGCAAGTGCACACAAATGCGTTGTCTGGAACACTTAATCTTTGACCTTTGACCTTTTCACGATCATCATCAATCGTTGACACTGTGATATGCTTATTTGTTTTCCATTAGAAAGAGAATATGGACCTATAAGCAGCTGCTCCACATCTTAGAGCGCCCCACGAAGAGGTTACGAAAGGGGGCAGAAAACGTGTTACTAGGAACGAACAATCACCTCCAGGATACAGGGATGAGTGGCCACGAGAGCGACAAAGAGGCTTGATGTAGTAATTGACTTTCGATTGCAAGAGATTGAAAGATTGACCCCAAAACAGCCTCTATTACGTGAGAGTAATTTAGTTAATTATCAACACGAAGGCATGATTAATTTAGTATGGAAGCTCAAAATGAGGACAGAAGGTCAGTTTCTCCTTGGCATTATTATTCACTTATGAGTCTAAACAGTTATTAAACAAACACCTTATTTCACTAATGAATATACATCAGGTTTTGGCAGGCAATGAATTATTTACTGAATCAGGTCAAGTGATCAGAAGATCAGAGATGAGAATTGTTGTTAGGCTACATTTATACATAAATAAACGAACAAATAAACAAACAAATAAAGAAAGAAAGAAATCTGTAAAACAATTAAATAAATAAGTAAATAAATAAATAAATAAATAAATAAATAAATAAATAAATAAATAAATAAATAAATAAATAAATAAATAAATAAATAAATAAATAAATAAATAAATCAAACAAGTAAATAAATAAAATGAACGAATAAACAAAGAAATAAATAAATAAATAAAACAAATATATAAATTAACTAAATGACAAAAACAAATAAATAAATAAATAAAAAAAATAAAGAAATAAATAAAACAAATACATAAATTAAGAAAATAAGAAAATAAATAAAACAAAGAAAAATTAAATGAACAAATAAATAAATGAATAAGTAAGCAAGTAAACAAACAAATAAATAAATAAAGCAATTCAATTTCCTATTAACTACAACCTGCTTCAAGAACAACACAAACAGATACTTTCTACCCTTACCACATTTTTGTCCATAACCAAAAAACTGTAAAATGCAAAAATCACAAACTTGTACTATCGCCGCCTAAAGCTAATGCATGGTAACATCAGGGTGTGAAATTACAAATTTGCTATACAATACAATTACAATACACATGTAATCTAAAATTCGGTACATTTTTTCTGCACTACCCAGTATATTACGCGGCTTCTTGATATGAGGAAGCCATTTATTAGGTACTGAAAACCAAGAAACCGCGTTAATATCACAAATTAAACTCAGGTATGATTAATGGCGAATGAGAAAATATTTAATATGAAGTAAGTCATCTTGCATTCAGGATCATTCCTGGACTAGAGAAATTATGTGTGCAATGTCATTGGCTGAGATGTTTGGAGAGACAATCTGATATCTAATATATCACCATCATCGTCGTCGTCGTCGTCGTCGTCGTCGTCGTCGTCACCGTCATCACTATCATCATCATCATCATCGTCATCACTATCACAGTCATCATCATCACCATCACCGTCATCGCCATCGTCATCATCACCATCACCATCATCATCATCACCATTACCACCACCACCATCACCATCATCACCCATCATCATCATCATCATCATAATCATCATCATCATCATCATCATCATCATCATCATCATCATCACTATCATCAGCATCACCATCATCATCATCATCATCACCATCACTGCCACCACCACCACCATCATCATCATCATCATCATCACCATCATCAACATAATCATCATCATCACCATCACCATCATCATCTTCTTCATCATCATCATCATCATCATCATCATCACCAGCATCACCATCATCATCATCATCATCATCATCATCAGCAGCAGCAGCAGCAGCAGCAGCAGCATAATCAGTCTATAGTTGACTAGGACAGCTGAGTATGTTTACACAGTGTTGGAGAAAGACGATGAAGAACAATTGGGTTGGTTTTCAATCAGGGAGCAAAGAATTATTGATTTTTTAAAGCAAAACTTGACCAAAAATTTCACGTGGACAAATTTGTGCTTAAGGACTAGATAAATTAGCTGGTGACATAGGTCTAAATTATACGCATGCGCAGAGCTGCTGGTGAGCAAATGGAACGGGACATTTCCAAGTGTTGTCATATTTCAAAGGTATGTGTGGTCCACGAGTCAAGACGTTGGACTCATTAGCCAAAAGCTGCATGTGGTCCGCGAGTCAAGACGTAGGACTCATTAGCCAAAAGCTGCATGTGGTCCGCGAGTCAAGACGTAGGACTCATTAGCCAAAAGCTGCATGTGGTCCACGAGTCAAGACGTTGGACTCATTAACCAAAAGCCGCGTGTGGTCCACGAGTCAAGACGTTGGACTCATTAACCAAAAGCCGCGTGTGGTCCGCGAGTCAAGACGTAGGACTCATTAACCAAAAGCTGCATGTGGTCCGCGAGTCAAGACGTTGGACTCATTAACCAAAAGCTGCATGTGGTCCACGAGTCAAGATGTTGGACTCATTAACCAAAAGCTGCATGTGGTCCGCGAGTCAAGACGTAGGACTCATTAGCCAAAAGCCACGTGTGGTCCACGAGTCAAGACGTTGGACTCATTAACCAAAAGCCACGTGTGGTCCACGAGTCAAGACGTTGGACTCATTAACCAAAAGCCGCGTGTGGTCCACGAGTCAAGACGTTGGACTCATTAACCAAAAGCCGCGTGTGGTCCGCGAGTCAAGACGTAGGACTCATTAACCAAAAGCTGCATGTGGTCCGCGAGTCAAGACGTTGGACTCATTAACCAAAAGCTGCATGTGGTCCACGAGTCAAGACGTTGGACTCATTAACCAAAAGCTGCATGTGGTCCACGAGTCAAGACGTTGGACTCATTAACCAAAAGCTGCATGTGGTCCACGAGTCAAGACGTTGGACTCATTAACCAAAAGCTGCATGTGGTCCGCGAGTCAAGACGTAGGACTCATTAGCCAAAAGCCACGTGTGGTCCACGAGTCAAGACGTTGGACTCATTAACCAAAAGCCACGTGTGGTCCACGAGTCAAGACGTTGGACTCATTAACCAAAAGCTGCGTGTGGTCCACGAGTCAAGACGTTGGACTCATTAACCAAAAGCTGCGTGTGGTCCACGAGTCAAGACGTTGGACTCATTAACCAAAAGCTGCGTGTGGTCCACGAGTCAAGACGTTGGACTCATTAACCAAAAGCCGCGATTTCAAATCGGCCTCGCGACCAAAATCTTTCGCATTTCATCTCTTTAGGTCAAACTTTGTTTCAAAAAACCCAGTAACTGTTGGCTAATTCCATCAGCCGCCATCGATAATTAATCTAGGTCTAATGGATTTGTCTTTGAAGTCGTTTTTATTGGTTCTTCAGTTTGTTAACACGGCAGAGGGCATTAGCTGAGTGGAAATGATGCGATTCTGGCACCATCAAAGCGAGTAATTTGTGAACCCAGTTGCAATAAGTCGCGCATTACTGAAATTACACGTTGTTTTGTCAACGTAAAACAACAGTAAATAGAAACACGTGTTGCAGTTAATAGACTTAAAAGTTGTGTTACTGACAGGTCACAATAACACGGCATAAATTTAGTAAACTAGCAGAGAATAAGTAATAATAATAACAAAAATAAATCTTTCTTTGAAAAAACCTGACCACTGTAGTTAAAGGAAAACCGGATGATTGTGTAAACACGAGTTCAGAATCACGAATGCTCTAAAATATTGAAAACTACAATAGCTTATTTTAAATCAAAGCTTAGATTAAATAATAATGACCTCGGATACTCAAATTTCATTAAACTTTCAAAGCTAAGGGCGGCTCAGTGAATCTACTAAGATTGGCAACGACGCCTTTTTGTCACATTCGCGTAAGCGACAAATAGAAGGCGGTACCGTGATAAGAACTGCAGTGTTAGTTTCTGACGTTATATGATGTAGAGCCCATTTTCGTGACATCACGTGTTTAAGCAGTAACATTACGCAAACGTGCTTGACGGGCAAGGGAAGATGCCTGCCATTGCACAAACTGTGGTTAGTTTCTGACGTAGGCAATATCTGTGTTCGGTTGCCGTTAATTAACTTTCTAAGCTAACTATTCAAATATAAGAAACAAAGCTAGCCTTTATAGGCAAGAAAATGTATATTTTGGACAGTAAATTAAAATGAGATTGAGTCTAAACAATCGTCCGGTTTTCCTTTAAAGCTGGGTGCACTTAACCTTTGAGCTACACCAACTGCGCGTGCGCATAGCGAAACTGTGAAAACTAAAAACTGTTGCAGTAATATCATTCCGTGCATCGTTCTCATACCTTAACCCAGTTCTCAGATTGCAAACGCACATTGTCAAGGATCGTTCCTATAATTCTTTGATCATCAAAGGAATATTCCTACATTAGAGACCTCTTATCGTTACTTCTAAGGAAGACAGGTCTCCTTATTATGTAGGGCACACACTTCAAAAGTCTTCCTTGTTACATTGTTAAAAGACAAGAAAAGGGGCACCTGAAGTAGGTTTCAGAAAAATCGCCTTAAAAAATTATATTACTTTACAACAATTTTATGCACATATCTTACTCACGTTGAAAGAAATTTTCGTTTGTTTTCATTTTAAATCTCCCGCAACACTGTTCCGACGGCGCCATTACATGACGTCACTACGCCACGTAAATCAGGGGAAGAAAAGGCAATGTTAAATTCTGACCCAAAACGTGCAAATCTATATTACTTACCATTTCACTTACCTGCTGGAAAGACTTAAATAACTAGACTAATAATTTAAAATGTTTGTGTCAGTTGGTAAAATGTCGCTGACTCACCCTCCAGGGTGCACCACTCACTAGCCAAAAACGTATTTTTAATCTTATTGACAAGATACAGTAATTTAAAATTTTACTTAATTAGCAACATGTATGCCACGAATGCTCTGATTATTTTTCAAACTTTACTCAATGTTATCAAAACTTGTTTCAAAAGACCTACCATTAAAATGGCTGCGTCTAACTGTCATCGCGGGAGTTTAAATTTACACGTTTTATACAGCATGACTGCTGATGCAAGCCCTGCATACGAAAAGGCAGTATGTAAATGGTATCAAATTCGAGACGAATTTTTTAGGCTTTATGTAAGTGGCAATGATGGTGATGATGACGATGATGATAATGAAGAAGATGGTGATGATTGGGCTGGTGGTGGCGGTGGTGGTGGGCTGGTTGTGATTATGGGAATTCAGGTAAAAAGTCACAGATAAAAAAATCACAGGGAAAAAGTCACAGATAAAAAAGTCCCAGGTAAAAACTCACAGATAAAAAGGCACAGGTAAAAAGTCACAGATAAAAAAGTCACAGGTAAAAAAGTCACAGATAAAAAAGTCACAGATAAAAAAGTCACAGGTAAAACGTCACAGATAAAAAAATCACAGGTAAAGAAGTCACAGGTAAAAAAGTCACAGGTAAAAAGTCACAAGTAAAAAAGTTACAGGTAAAAAGTCACAGATAAAAAAGTCACAGGTAAAAAAGTCACAGATAAAAAAGTCACAGATAAAAAAGTTAAGGTAAAAAAGTCACAGATAAAAAAGTCACAGATAAAAAATCACAGGTAAAAAAGTCACAGATAAAAAAGGAACAGGTAAAAAGTCACAGGTAAAAAAGTCACAGATAAAAAAGTCACAGATAAAAAATCACAGGTAAAGAAGTCACAGATAAAAAGTCACAGGTAAAGAAGTCACAGATAAAAAGTCACAGGTAAAAAAGTCACAGATAAAAAAGTCACAGGTAAAAAAGTCACAGATAAAAAAGTCACAGGTAAAAAAGTCACAGATAAAAAAGTCACAGATAAAAAAGTCACAGGTAAAACGTCACAGATAAAAAAATCACAGGTAAAGAAGTCACAGGTGGTGTTGGTGGTGCTGTTTGTGGAGGTAGACGTGGCTATGCCTATGACGGCAGTGGTGGTTGTGGTGGTGTTGGTGGTGCTGTTTGTGGAGGTAGACGTGGCTATGGCTATGACGGCAGTGGTGGTTGTGGTGGTGTTGGTGATGCTGTTTGTGGAGGTAGACGTGGCTATGCCTATGACGGCAGTGGTGGTTGTGCTGGCTGGTTGCTCTGAGAACGAAGATGAAAGCTCTGACGACAATGATGATGACGACAACAATAATGGTGAAACAAACGACGGTCACCCCCCCTCCTCCTTCCTGTCACTCACGATAACAAATAAAACAGCGAAGATGTCACGTGATCCCCAGAATTTGAACAAAGCCACACACAGTTTTTTGCCCAAGGTCAGACGGCCACTTTCAGTTTCAAAATGGCTTCTGTTGCGCCTCCTGGCGAGCAAAGAGTTCACTTGTTCAAAGTGTTTGAATAACTGATGGAGACGTGCAGTTGTTGACACAGTTCCTCTGTAAACTAATGAACGTCTTCTCAAAGTAAACAGCGTTGCTCTAAAGTAAACAACCGTCGTCTTAAAGATAAACACAGAAACGGGATGGATGTTCGTCACAAATCAGCTGAAATGAGATTCACGTAATGATTTCATTCTGTTATGAATTTATAATTACGATAATGAGAGCAATTACTAATATGATGGGTTACTTGGTTTTCACAACTGTGGCGGAACTGGAACCTATATCATCAGAATCAGAACGGGGCTCGGATGAATATTGAACCACCCATTTACTGGCCAGCATTGGCGTTGCTTAACTTTGCTTGTTGTCATCTGTTTCTCGGCGCACAGCAACTATAAAAATTATTAAAAATCTCATGCCTGACTTGATTGCGGCGGGACCGAAACTTGGATGATTATCAGAATCAGTATGGTGAATGAGACTACTCGAAGGAGAAGCTATCCATTCACTGTCCAGACTCTGCGTTGCTTAACTTCACCCGATTTGATATTTACACAACAACTAGCTGCTAACATCGTCATGTGTCTGTGGCGGTGGTGGTGGTGGTGGGGTTGTTGTGATTATGGGAATTCAGGTAAAAAGTCACAGGTAAAAAAGTCACGATAAAAAAGTCACAGGTAAAAAAGTCACAGGTAAAAAAGTCACAGATAAAAAAGTCACAGGTAAAAAAGTCACAAATAAAAACGTCACAGATAAAAAAGTCACAGGTAAAAAAGTCACAAATAAAAAAGTCACAGATAAAAAAGGCACAGGTAAAAAAGTCACGATAAAAAATTCACAGGTAAAAAAGTCACAGGTAAAAACGTCACAGAAAAAAAAAGACACAGGTAAAAAAGTCACGATAAAAAATTCACAGGTAAAAAAGTCACAGGTAAAAACGTCACAGATAAGAAAGTCACAGGTAAAAAAGTCACAAATAAAAAAGTCACAGGTAAAAAGGTCACACAAAAGTAAAAACTCTGTGAGATGGCATGGTCTTCCTCAAGCGGGAATTTTCTACTTTCTCATCTCCGTCTCTATCGCCATCATCATCATTACAGTCATCACCAGCAGCCATCGATGCGTCGCACCAGGCCTGAAGTTCATGAACAGTGAAAAACTAACAGTATTAATTCCGCAGCTTCATCAATTGTTAGACAAATAAGGATGCGGAACTCCCTAAGCCCCACTCTGATAATAGGATGCTGAGGATGCATTTAATAGAATCTACGCTGTACGTTCAGAATTCGTTGTCAATAAAAACCCATGACAGCAGAATTATCGACTGTATTCGTCTGGCATTCACTTGAAATAAATCAACATGAGGACTGAAGTTAACATTACATATTGGTCAGCGTTGTTGCCTACGCAAGATCTGTGCGCAATAAGGCAGCATGTACGCACTGCTAAATTTCAAGACAATTTTGTTTAGTTTTATTCAGGTAAAGAGGTTTCTTGTGCTTTAATAAGACTTATTTCTTGCACATATATTCATAAATGAAAAGAGACGGTATGAATATATGTCTAAGCAATAATTCATAATAAAGCACAAGAAAACTCATTACTTACATAAAATTATTAAAAAAATCGACTCGACTTGAAATTTCATATCACTTACGTGCTGTCTTATTGCATACAGAGCTTGCGTTTGCTGTAATGCTGTATAAAACTTGTAAATTTAAACTCCCGCGATGACCGCTAGGCGCAGCCATTTTAATCGTAGGTCGTTTGAAACAAGTTTAGATAACATTGAATAAAGTTTGAAAAAACAATCAGATTAAAGAATAAAAACGCGTTTTTGGTGAGCCAGTGGTGCACACTGGGAAGGTGAGTCAGTGACATTTTACCAGGTGGCGCGAACACTTTGAACTACAAATAATTTTCTTTTCTAGTTACACAAGTCTTTCAAGCAGGCAACTGCAATGCTAAGAAACATTTGTGTGGAAAATTTTAGGGAAGTGGTTTAAAATTAACCTTCCCATTTAAGCTCTTCCCATAAATTTCAAAATTTTTAGGGAAGTGCTTTAAAATTAACCTTTCTTCCCGTTTAAACTCTTCCCATAAATTCCCATTTATTTGGTAGTAAGGGAAGGTAACAGTTGACACTCTTCTTCAAACGCTTGAGATTTTAACTTTCAGCAAACAATTTTCTGGTAGAGAATTCCATAGATAAGAAACCCGAGGGAAAACTGCATTTATTAGCATATGCTCTACAGCTAGGCATGTTAATGGAAAGCGAGGTGAAAGTAGTTATTATTGATGATTGGGGCTTTGAGACAATCTTCTGAAGTTCTATGTTGAAAGCTGACAAGCGTCGATACGAGCCATATGGTTATTACCTGTAAAAGGTGTGATAGCAGCGAGCTGCTGTTAATTAATGGAGCATGCAAAGGTAATTACAGGAACGCTTGCATCAACGCAGGGTTTGTAACTGCTATTAGATTAGGTCCAAAGCTTTACAGATCTTGTTATATAATAAAACTGCAATAAACAGGTATTTTACACAGGTATATTTCACGGGTGTTTTCACAGGTGTTTTCCACAGGTATTTTTCACATGAATTTTTACAGATATTTTACAGGTAATTTCACACGTGTTTTCACAAGTATTCTCACAGATATTTTACAGGTAATTTCACAGGTATTTTCAAATGTATTTTTACAGGTGCTTTCATAGGTATTTTCTCTATTTCTTTCTCTCTCTCTCTCTCTCCCTCTCTCTCTCTCTCTCTCTCTCTCTCTCTCTCTCTCTCTCTCTCTCTCTCTCTCTCTCTCTCTCTCTCTCGCTCCGTCTCTCTCTCTCTCCCCTCTTGTTCACTAACGCTTCATTTTTCTCTTTCTCTTTCCCTTTCTCTTTCTCTCTCTCTCTATCTCTATCTCTATCTCTCTCTCTATCTCTCTCTCTCTCTCTCTCTCTCTCTCTCTCTCTCTCTCTCCTATCTATCTCTCTCACTTGCTCTGTCTCTCTCTATCTCTCTCTCCTCTCTATCTCTCTCACTTGCTCTCAATCTCTCTCTCTCTCTCTCTCTCTCTCCTATCTATCTCTCTCACTTGCTCTGTCTCTCTCCATCTCTCTCTTTCCTCTCTATCTCTCTCACTTGCTCTCTCTCTCTCTCTCTCTCTCTCTCTCTCTCTCCCCTATCTATCTCTCTCACTTGCTCTGTCTCTCTCTATGTCTCTCTCCTCTCTATCTCTCTCACTTGCTCTCTTTCTCTCTTTCTTTCTCTCTCTCTCTCTCTCTCTCTTTGTAGCTAACTTTGCTTTTCAAATGCACGTCTTTCATTACTAAACACAAATCTAGGCTACTGCTACGAGCTGATACAAAAATTACAATAAATTACATTGAATTAATTAGAAGACAGATGAATCAAATGTAAAAAATTACCTGAACGGACGCTACAGCAAAACAATTTGGTTACAAGTTCAGTTTCGTTGGAATCACTCCTCTGGACTTTGTTTCATGGCTGTGCATCATATGGATGTGGCTTCACATAAGGGTCTGGCTTCACAAAGACTTGACAGAAGTGAATTATGCGTGTTTTTCGGTTTTTTAGTAAATTATCTAAACAAAAATCTCTTAAAACACTTTCTGTATCCAAAATGACACCTCTCTTTAGTATCTCTTATAATATCGCTACAGTATTAACGTTTTGAGTATTTTCTTGCAAAATCGACAATTGCTACAATCCTACAACCAGTAATCCTGAAAACTAATCAGTCTTTCATACAATTCACCCAGTTCCACACTCAAAAACGATTTCAAAGCAGGCGTTTCTATTTGCGACTAACGTTACCGCGCATGTGCAGAGAAATCACGTGACCGAGGAAGCCCAGCAGGTTTGTTTCTGTACAAAGTGAATTAGAGAGGAACAGTGTGTTGAAAGAAGCATTTTAGCACCCCCACTGAGGACAAAGTGAACATGCTTAGTTTAGGAAATGGCCAAGAGAGTTAATTTCTGCAGTTGTATGGTATCAGGAGCAATCCCTTAGCATTCATTCCTGACACCACTTTAAACAATAGAACACACAATTTAAAGCAAATTACAGTAAACAATAAATTTGGAAATAACTCTATATCAAAACAGGCCATACATTTATGGAATTTACTACCCAGTGAAATAAAACTAATAGAATCTCTCCACCACTTTAAAAAGAAATTAAAAGAATATCAATATAACAGGTTTCAACTTCCACATTGTGCATCTGATACTAATTACACAGACTCCACTTTCATATACCCCGCCCCTGACTCCATATAATGATTAAAAATGTAAATTTTTTTTAAAAAAAATATCAAATGTAATACGTGTTATGTCAGTTTTGTAAAGTCAAATGTATAAATAGTGTAAATGTAATGAGTGAAATTTATGTAATGTAAAGCATGTTTCTGTTAATTGTGTCATGTCAAATGTATATATAGTGTAAAATATGTCATGTAAAATTTAATGTACTTTTGTAATACTGTTTTGTAAAAATATTTTAATATGGTGTTTGTAAATATGTTCATTTATTGTATGTAATTAGACCTTAGTTTTGCACTTTAGTTTTTTTACTCAGCACTGGACGCATTTGTCTTGAACAGTGTTGTTATTTTAACATTACGCTGAGGCTTACTCAATTTTATTATAATGAGTGAACCATTTTAATGACAAATAAATAATTAATATATATATATATATATAGTGTAACCCAGTAATGCCATTAAAGGAAGACGGAATGATTTTTCATATATTTACCTATTTTCAAGACCGATAAAACGTATACATTTACACAATTAATACTGCTAAAGCGTTTCTGATAATCAAATAATAGATCATTAACGGCGGGCGAGCCCAACTATTCATGACATCACAAACTAACGTAATTTTCAACAGCAAAAATATTCACGAGCGTGTTGCATGTGTCTGTGAAAGCGAAAATTCAAGTACAGAACTACTGCACAACATTCTGTGTGACATACAAAAACTCAGCAAATTTTAAGTTTACATTTCACATTTCAATTTTACTTGTGCAGGTGTGCATTACGTCACAACTGAACTGATTTTAAACAAAAAAATATTCCATTAAGCGTGTTGCACGTGTTTCAGAAACAGAAAATTGAAGTACAGCGCTCCTGTAAGATATTCTGTGTGTTGTGTAAAAACTAGGCAAGTTTTAAGTTAAAAATTCACATTTCAAATTTACCGCTGTGATCACGCATGAGCTGTCGAACGTGTGTAGTTCGCCACAAACTAACACATCTGAACTGAGCGGTACAGCACCTGTTTTTTGCAATGTGTTTACGAAATGCAGGCGCTAGTGCCTGTCTAATTAGCGAATGGTGAAATGCATGTAATAGAGAAGAACTAGTGGCGTGAACAAACTAGTGTGTTTGTGTGGAAATAATTCTTTCACGTTAGTCATTTTGAAACAATAGTATGTTTCTTTTCAATATTTTAAAGAGTAGATTGCTTTGAGTTGCAGTTTAAGATTGGGTCCGGTTTGCTTTAAAGCACAAGAAAACACTCTTCGTAAATAAAAGTAAAAATTTCGTCTCGAAATTTGTTGTCACTTACATGCTGTCTTATTGCATACAGGGCTTGTGTTCATGGTAACGCTGTAAAACTTCTAAATTTAAACTCTCGCGATGAGGTGCAGCAATTTTAACGGTCAGTTGACGCAATGTTTGAAACTATTTTAGACAACATAGCGCAATTGTTTGAAAAAATGATCGTAGCGCACACTTCACAAACTAAACAAAAGCATAAATTACCTTATACTGTCAATATGATCAGTAGTGTTCTTTTGGTAAATCAGTGACGCACGATGGGATGGAGAAGCAGTGACGTTTTACCAAGCGGCGCGAACATTTTAAATTATTAAGAATTAAGAATTAAATTATCAAACAGGTAAGCATAGTGCTAAGTGATAATACTTTGAATGAAAGTTTTATGGAATATTCTTCAAAATTCCCTTTCCTTTCCCTTTAATAATTCCCTACATTCTAGTCGAGTTGGATTAACCAATGTTAGCTTCAAAATTCCCTTTCCTTTCCCTTTAATAATTCCCTACATTCTAGTCGAGTTGGATTAACCAATGTTAGCTTCAAAATTCCCTTTCCTTTCCCTTTAATAATTCCCTACATTCTAGTCGAGTTGGATTAACCAATGTTAGCTTCAAAATTCCCTTTCCTTTCCCTTTAATAATTCCCTACATTCTCCTCGACTTGGATTAACCAATGTTAGCTTCAAAATTCCCTTTCCTTTCCCTTTAATAATTCCCTACATTCTCGCTGAGTTGGATTAACCAATGTTAGCTTCAAAATTCCCTTTCCTTTCCCTTTAATAATTCCCTACATTCTCGTCGAGTTGGATTAACCAATGTTAGCTTCAAAATTCCCTTTCCTTTCCCTTTAATAATTCCCTACATTCTCGTCGAGTTGGATTAACCAATGTTAGCTTCAAAATTCCCTTTCCTTTCCCTTTAATAATTCCCTGCATTCTCGTCGAGTTGGATTAACCAATGTTAGCTTCAAAATTCCCTTTCCTTTCCCTTTAATAATTCCCTACATTCTAGTCGAGTTGGATTAACCAATGTTAGCTTGTTGCTGATTATTAGTTTTACGCGACGGTAGTTGTATTGAGGTAGCAGTAATCTAGTTGTGCCAACAATATCGAGTTAGTATTAGGCACCCGTGAGATGCTGTACAAAAGATTAAAATAACAGAGTAGACATATATGCCTTTGCTGAATATAACACAGATTAACAAATTGCAATTTGTGGTGCAGAGGGCGATCGTTACAATTGTAAAGCGCATGCTAATGTTCTCCCATGAAGCAAAAATTTATTTTGCTTATAAGGACAGGACAGGACAGGGCAGGGCAGGACAGGACGGGACGGGACAGGACAGGACAGGACACGACAGAATTACAACAGTAATGACTGTACATATTAATCGTATTTATAAACAAAAGATTTTATAGATATGTGAATTACATCTGAAATGAGCCTAGCCAGTAACTTTTGTTCACATCAAGAAAATGCCTATAAGTTTTTACAGCAGGCTGTTATTGTAATTACATGATTTTGCTGTGGTAAACGCAGAATCTTACGTCGTACGCTTTCATCATTTTCATAACGTTTCTTACCCCTTCGGGCGTTTTCAACTTTTCTTTCAGATAACCAAGGTAACAAAACGCTTTAATACTTCACTTTGTGGGCAGAAAATTGTCTGCGCTGCCTACACGATAATTCACAGTCTTTTCACAGTTCCAGTGATTTACGACGATCGTGAAAAGGTCAAAGGTTAACTGTATTTCGCACGCGGTATCATTTTGTTCACACGGAAAATGCGTGATATTTGGCAAATATTAGAAACATGGGCAGTCAACTTGAGCCATTTTGAAAATGTGTACAGAAGTGAGGGCATATCCATTAACATGTGTACAGAAGTGAGGGCAGATCCATTAACATGTGTACAGAAGTGAGGGCATATCCATTAACATGTGTACAGAAGTGACGGCATATCCATTAACATGTGTACAGAAGTGAGGGCATATCCATTAACATGTGTACAGAAGTGAGGGTATATCCATTAACATGTGTACAGAAGTGAGGGCATATCCATTAACATGTGTACAGAAGTGAGGGCGTGTCCATTAACATGTGTACAGAAGTCAGGGCATATCCATTAACATGTGTACAGAAGTGAGGGCGTATCCATTAACATGTGTACAGAAGTGAGGGCATATCCATTAACATGTGTACAGAAGTGAGGGCATATCCACTAACATGTGTACAGAAGTGAGGGCATATCCATTAACATGTGTACAGAAGTGAGGACATATCCACTAACATGTGTACAGAAGTGAGGGATATCAATTAACATGTGTACAGAAGTGAGGGCATATCCATTAACATGTGTACAGAAGTGAGGGCATATCCATTAACATGTGTACAGAAGTGAGGGCAGATCCATTAACATGTGTACAGAAGTGAGGGCATATCCATTAACATGTGTACAGAAGTGAGGGCATATCCACTAACATGTGTACAGAAGTGAGGGATATCAATTAACATGTGTACAGAAGTGAGGGCATATCCATTAACATGTGTACAGAAGTGAGGGCATATCCATTAACATGTGTACAGAAGTGAGGGCATATCCATTAACATGTGTACAGAAGTGAGGGCACATCCATTAACATGTGTACAGAAGTGAGGGCATATCCATTAACATGTGTACAGAAGTGAGGGCGTATCCATTAACAAAGACTCTCTTGAAGCATTTTATACTGTTTAGCTTTTTGTTAATCCTGGAGCAGAACCTACTTAACTTGCAGATCACAGTGGTAGAACCGGTACATAGCTGATTGTCAGGAGGAATTATCTAAGACGAGACATCAAACCGATCAAGGATGAGGTGGTTGGGGCGTGAGTGTATCCTCCATCGACGTGAAAAGCAGTCAGGGTCAGTTTTGTAGGAATCAAATGTCCCAGAGCGAGCATTGAACATGGCAGTCACCCATTCTTTAGCTCACCAGATTTAGCACTGCTTAACTTTGCCGTCTATTCTGTCCGCTCGTCTATTCCCTACACTCGTTAAATTAACAAGAATCTTACATCAAGATTATTCAAACAACCAGTGTGCGCTTGCTACTAATTGTTGTGGCGGGAAAAATGAAATGTGGCTCCAGTGGCTCCATCTACATTGAACAAAATTGATTTTAGAGAAATCTCAGAACTGCGGCCACTGCAACAATCGGGGACGACGGTAAATGAAGTTAAGCAAGCACGAGCTTGGTTAGCCAATGGATACCGGATTCAACAAAAACTCTGGGCATTTCTTTTCGTCGTACCAAACCAGGCTGTTTAGCTTTTCCAGCGAAGATACATTATGTAATTATGTAAACAATTGGAAATGGGACATTTTTGCCTAAAATAATAATAATAATAATAATAATAATAATAATAATAATAATAATAATAATAATAATAATAATAATAATAACAACAACAACAACAACAACAACAACAACAACAACAACGACAACAACAACGACGACGACGACGACGACGACAACAACAACAACAACAATAATAAAAATAAAAACAATAGCTAAGACACTTCTGTTGGTCTAGTGGCTCACCTTTCGTGACTATCCTTGACAAATAATCAGGTGCCAGTCAAGCCACAGCCACCTACACTGAATAAAGCAGCGCAATGAACAGAAAAAATGAAGCCTTCACAGTTACCAGTTTCATTATTGGAAAAAAGCTCTTGTCGTCTTTCACCGGAAATTCATCTTTGCGTTTCCTGCTTCCAGAAATTTCTCCTGGCTGTGATGAAATTTCTTCATAGACAAATTCTAGCAGCAAAACTCATTAATTAAACATAGCCTCGTCAAGAGCCCCTCTCAGGAGAGTTTGCAGCAAGAATTTTATTACTGCTGGAACATGGCTTCTTTGAAAATCTAGAATTAATAATGTCGAAAAGGAATCCGATCATTATCATTGACAGCTATGAAATATTGATGCAAAAAGCGCAATCTTGAAGATTATGAGGAAGATTGCACGGTTTAGATTTTTCACTAACAGCTGTCCTAAATCGTTTCGTAGCATTACTGAAAAACCCAAGGACAGTACAGCAGCACAGTTGGGCAGCATGGCGTAGCCCAGTACCAGTAGCAGCACAGCACAACACGGCATAGTCCAAAACCAGTACGACACAATACGGCATAGCCTAGCACTAGCACAGCACAGCATGGCATAATCTAGCACCAGCATAGTACAGCACCAGGACAGCAAAACACAGGAAAGCCCAGCGCCAACACTGCATAGTACAGCGTAAGCACAGCACAGCACAACACAGCATAGCACAGCATTAGCACAACACAGCACAGCACAGCATAGCCCAGCACTAGCACAGCACAGCACAGCATAGCCCAGCATCAACACAGCATAACACAGCATAGCCCAGCACCAGCACAGCACAAAAATGCATAGCCCAGCACTAGCACAGCACAGCACAGCACAGCATTGCCCAGCACCAGCACAGCATAACAATACATAGCCCAGCACTAGCACAGCATTGCCCAGCATCAGCATAGCACAAGCACAGCACAACACAGCATTGCCCAGCATCAGCACAGTACAACAGAACACAGCATAGTCCAGCACTAGCACAGCACAGCATTGCCCAGCATCAGCACAGTACAACAGAACACAGCATAGTCCAGCACTAGCACAGCACAGCATTGCCCAGCATCAGCACAGCACAACAGAACACAGCATAGTCCAGCACTAGCACAGCACAGCATTGCCCAGCATCAGCACAGCACAACACAACACAGCATAGTCCAGCACTAGCACAGCACAGCATAGCCCAGCATCAGCACAGCACAACACAACACAGCATAGTCCAGCACTAGCACAGCACAGCATTGCCCAGCATCAGCACAGCACAACAGAACACAGCATAGTTCAGCACTAGCACAGCACAGCATAGCATAGCCCAGCACCAGCACGAACACAACATTGCATAGCCCAGCACAAGCACAGTGAAACAAAGCATATCTTAGCAGCACAGCATAGCACAGCACAGCAAAACTCAGGGCAAAGCTGTATAATATCTTACTATATAAAAAGAAACACAACACAACAACATCCTTGCTGTCTTTGATCAATGATTTCGTGATTATGCTTTGCGTGTTTGCTTATACACGTATAATTAAGAAATAATACATTGTTATAGTGCACATTGTAGTATAGTTGCTCTAACAATATACTCATTAACCACAATGCTTGGAGGAATTATGAACATTATCGATATAATGCGTGTGGGAGATATAATCTTTAGACGCTGAAGAACAATTTCTTAGCTTCAATATCTCTGGTAAAAAACAGTAACAATGGCAGCAATAGCAGCAGCAGCAACAACAACAGCTACAGCAACGGCAACAGCAACAGCAGAAATAGCGGCAGCAGCAGTAACAGCAGCAGTAGAAGCATAAGCAGCAGCAGCAACAGAACAACAGGATCAACAGCAGCAGCTACAACAGGAGCAACAGCAGCAGCATCAACAATAACAAAAACAACAGGATCAGCAGCAGCAGCTACAGCAATAGCAGCAGTAGCAGCAACAACAACAGAACAACAGGATCAACAGCAGCAGCTACAACAACAACACCAGCAGCAACAACAAGAGGAACAACAGTAACAACAGCAGCAGCAGCAGCAGCAATAGCAGCAGAAACAACAATAGTAACAGCAGTAGCTGCAACAGGAGCAACAGTAGCAGCAACAACCGTAGAAACAACAGTAACAACAGCAGCAGCAGCAGCAATAGCAGCAGAAACAACAATAGTAACAGCAGTAGCTGCAACAGGAGCAACAGTAGCAGCAGCAACAACAACAACAGCAGCAGCAACAACCGTAGGAACAACAGGAGCAACAGTAACAGCAGCAGTAAAAACAACAGCTACAGCTACATCAACAGCAGAAACAGCAACAGCAGCAGAAACAGCAGCAGTAGAAGCATAAGCAGCAACAGCAACAACAACAGCTACAGCTACAGCAACAGCAGCAGCAGTAACAGCAGCAGTACAAACATAAGCAGCAGCAGCAGCAGCAGCAACAGCAGCAACAACAGCAATGGCAACAGCAGCAGTATCAAAAGTAGTAATTTTTATTTTTTCAATACATTCTCGTGTTAGGTAATTTGTTTAGAGTTGTAGTGCAGTGTTTTCAAATAGAAGCCATTTGCTAAGTTGGCTTCTTTCGCTTCTTTGGCTTCTACACTTTTAACAAGGTTTTCGAACTTTAAAAGCAGCAACGAAGTTATTTTAAAAGTAATGAAGAGTAATGGAGGCTTTGTGTCAGCACCAGTTACACAGCTCTTTTTAGCAAAGGCAGCCCTGATCAATTAAAAAAACCAGGGGTGAAGTTCTTTGTTTTTGAGATTATAAAAACAATTTCAAATGATCATTTTTACGCAGTTTACGTCAACCATAGTGCCTGTTTGATGTAAGTGACTGTAGCAGGACCGGAAACTGGTTCTTTGATAACAATCTCTGAGACACTGAACCACCAGGCGTGCCGTTATCACGGTCTGACTCATACGTATGTTCTTAACGGAAGACATAGTCGCAATACAGATTACTCACCCGGGGCGTGCTGCTCAGCATCGACGCGAAGTGGACAACGTGACCTCTCGGCTATTTTATCAGGCCCTAGTTAACCTGGTCGTAATGGACTAACTGCATTACAACTCATAAATTAATTATATATGCCTGTCAGCACTCGACAAGAGCACTCATTACAGCTGCTAGTGCAACGTTTGGTCAAGATGACGTCTTGGAAAGTATCAAAAGAAGCGGGTTCAAATCTATCTCAGGCTTTTATTTTCAATTAAAAAACCAACCCTTGAACAGGACACACTTGGGGTCGGATTTTGATTTTGCAGACCCCCGGGCTACAGATACCACAAGGCCTCGGTCCCCAGTAACAATTAGCAAAAGCATGAATGTTGGATTCTTCAAATCAGTTGATTTAACTTTTACAACATAATGCAAACATTAGGTCCACATAGACTCGTGCAAGTTTAACACATCAAAAACAGAAGAGATGTTCTCATATTTACAAAATTAAAATAAGTTTTGGAAATATTAAGTATAATACGTACAAATGTGATCACAACTTTAAATTTATCAATTACACGAGGCGCTTATCACCTGTTTCATTGCTGAAACTTTCTAACATAGATAGATATTTCTCAGACATTAATATAAACTCAGGAATGGCTTTTCATTAAAGGGCAAGAAAAGGGGTACCTAAAGTAGGTTTCAGAAAAATCGCCTTAAAAAATTATATTACTTTATAGCAATTTTATGCGTACATCTTACTTGCGCTGAAAGGAATTTTAGTTTGTCTTCATTTTAAATCTCCTGCAATACTGTTCCGAAGTCGCCATTACATGACGTCATGTACCAAACGTAAATCAAGGGAAGAAAAGGCAACGTTAAATTGTATCTCAAAAGACTTTCCGTGCAAATCTATATTACTTAGATTTTCGTTTACCTACTAGAAAGACTTGTGTAACTAGAAAAGAAAATTATTAATTATTTAAAATGTTTTCACCAATTGGTAAAATGTTACTGACTCACCTCCAGGGTGCACCACTCACTAACCAAAAACGTATTTTTAATCTCATTGACAAGATACAGTAATTTTAAATTTTATTTAGTTAGTGACTTGTGCGCTACGAATGCTCTGATTATTTTTTCAAACTTTACAAAATGTTACCTAAACTTGTTCAAATGACCTGTCATCAAAATGGCTGCGTGTAATGGTCATCGCGGGAGTTTAAATTTACATGTTTTATACAGCGTGACTGCCGATTGAAGTCCTGCACGCAAAATGGCAGTATGTAAGTGATATAAAATTTCAAGACGAATTTTTCAAGCTTTATGTTTATGAAGGGTTTTCTTGTGCTTTAAGTTCTGTAAGCGCTTGCGAAGTTAAATTTCTAATAATCCACACAAAATCATTCGGACAAGTTCCGCTTTTCAAGAAAATCCACAAATAACGAAAGGCGAGATCAATGTTAAAATTTCCGTTTGAATTGCGCTCGTTTTATTTTCGGTATTCTTCTTCTTCTTTCAAAGTCTCACTCCATCTGTTATAGACACTGACGCATTACAATTTATTAGAGCATTTACCCCACCCCTGTCAGCAGCTAACAGTGCAAGTTCTTTCACTCCAAAAGCTTACGCATTACCTATTACGCATTACGAATTACGCATTACGCATTACGCATCACGCATTACGCATCACAGATCACGCATTACGCATCACAGATCACGCATTACGCATCACAGATCACGCATTACGCATTACAGATAACGCATTACGCATTACAGATAACGCAATACGCATCACAGATCACGCATTACGCATTACCCGCATATGGAGTCGTAGTTCTAGTTTTTCTACTCCTAAAGAAAGATTTGGTTGAAGTTGTTGAACATCTATATTTATCTTAGCTATCCAAGTTGTTTTAGGTTTATCAGGTGTTTTTTGCAAGATTCTAAGGCGATTCTTACTTGGCAATCTTATCAGATGTCCTAGCCATCTTAATCTTCGGATCTTGACTTTTGAACTCCCAGAAATTTCTCTGTGTATAAATTTTCGTTTTGATTATGTATCTCTTAAAAGTATCTGTAGGCCATCTTAGCTTTAAAACTTTCCTCCGAAGGCTTCTATGAAATGTGTCATAAATATGTACATAAATATGCTGATAACGTAAGGGTTAGATAATCGAAGTCTTATGCTAACACTTAATTTATTGCTAGTCAATACATTCTTCCATGGAAGAAAAGCTTGCATTGTTTGTTCATTTCTACTTTTAGATGATCTTCAGTGTTTAGAAAAGTGTCCACGCGCTTGCACTTTTTCCCAGATCGAGTACCATCTCTCTTTTTTATTTTCATTTTTATTTTTATTTATTAAATATATCCACAATGATCATTACAGCATTGTACATAAAAGTATTTAATAGCATATTTATTATTATGTGCACAAGATGCCAAGCCGCAAATGACCCGTGGGGTACTCAAGAAGTAATTACTTGTTTAGAGTACCGTTTACTTGTTTATTAATGTCTTGCAGTAATACATTCTTCTGTTTTAGACTGGTTTACTTGAAGATTCCTTTTCTCCGGTTTTTTTTTGATAAATCTCTTTAAGGTTTTAAGGTTTTAAGGCGATTCTTACTTGGTAATCTTAAGTGTCCTTGTGATCTTTAATCTTCGGATCTTGATTTTTGAACTTTCGTTCTAGTGTACAAATCTTCATTTTTGATTATGCGAGGCCATCTTAGCTTTAAAACTTTCCTTATAAGACTTCTATGAAATGTGTCAATCTGCTTTTCTTGATTAATCGTTAAACCCCGCGTTTCACTATTGTACATAAATGTGCTGGTAAATAAATATTCAGTATTGCTAGAACAATAACATAACGAATAGACAGCATTCGTAATTAGATTTCAAGATGGCCGATCTTGAATCAAAATAATCTAAGGCAATTTATCTCCTTCTGAACAACATAGGAATAACATTACTCGGCGAAAAATTCATTTCACTTTTTTGACAAAGAATTTTCATTTTTGCTCTGTTATGCTATTGAAACTGCAGCCATTTTGGACTTCAAGATGGCCGCTTTTAAAGTAAAATAATTTAAGCCAATGTATCGCTTTCTGAAAAATATAGAAAGAAAATCAATCGTCTAAAATTTCATTTCAGTTTTGTGACAAAGCATTTTCATTTTGGCTTTGTTACGATGTTGAAACTGCAGCCATTTTGGACTTTAAGATGGCCGATTTTAAAGTAAAATAATTTAAGCCAATGTATCGGTTTCTGAAAAATATAGAAAGAAAATTAATCGTTTAAATTTCATTTCAGTTTTGTGACAAAGAATTTTCATTTTGGCTTTGTTACGATGTTGAAACTGCAGCCATTTTGGCTTTTAAGATGGCCGATTTAAACCCGCACAGTTTAAGGCGGATTATAAATTTTTAAGCAACATTAAAACAAAATGTGGCCAAATTTCCACATTTCTGACAAAGAAATACTGTTTTCGCATTCTTACGATGCCTTATTGCAACCATTTTGAATTTAAAGATGGCCACCAGAAAAAGTGTTTTTACTCCTATTTTGCCTTATCTAATCAATAGAGTTTGCTCTGTTACATAACTTGTACATGGGAATAGATATTTGCACGTTAGCAGGCATAATTACTCACACCTGCAGTCCAAACAATATCACATAATTATGTTTAATCAAGCGAGTCTAGGTAGTGAATCTTCTACCTGTAATTACGCAACAGGTAAAAGCGAGATGAGTATCTGTGTTTTGCACCTGTGGTTAATTACGCCGGGTGCTATGCTGCTGTAGCGAAGAGATTAATGCGTATTGCCTAAGAGATCATGGATAGAAATGATCAGAAAGAGGTCACTCTGGGATAGGTCACTCCGATTTCCAGGAAACTTCCTAGTAGTAGTAGTAGTAGTAGTAGTAGTAGTAGTAGTAGTAGTAGTAGTAGTAGTAGTAGTAGTAGTAGTAGTAGTAGCAGTAGCAGTAGCAGTAGCAGCAGCAACAGCAGCAACAGCAGCAGTGGCAGCGGCAGCAGTAGCAGCAGCAGCAGCAGCAGCAGCAGTAGTAGTAGTAGTAGTAGTAGTAGTAGTAGTAGTAGTAGTAGTAGTAGTAGTAGTAGTAGTAGTAGTAGTAGTAGTAGTAGTAGTAGTAGTAGTAGTAGTAGCTAGCAAGCAGCAGCAGCAGCAGCAGCAGCAGCAGCAGCAGCAGCAGTAGTAGTAGTAGTAGTAGTAGTAGTAGTAGTAGTAGTAGTAGTAGTAGTAGTAGTAGTAGTAGTAGTAGTAGTAGTAGTAGTAGTAGTAGTAGTAGTAGTAGTAGTAGTAGTAGTAGTAGTAGTAGTAGTAGTAGTAGTAGTAGTAGTAGTAGTAGTAGTAGTAGTAGTAGTAGTAGTAGTAGTTGTAGTAGTTGTAGTAGTAGTAGTAATAGTAGTAGCAATAGTAGTAGCAGCAGCAGTAGTAGTAGTAGCTGTAACAGTAGCAACAACAGCAACAGCAGCAGCGGCAGCAGCAAGAATAATGTAAAACATTGAAACTGATTTTGTCAAACATTGTAAATCTTGTACATGCTGAGTACATGCTCAGTACATGCTCAACACAGCGTGCTGAACCGCTTGTAATTTAAAAGGATTTACTTTTATCGAGCTCCCAATCTTTTATACTTGCACTGATGAAAATGATTCAGCCTCTCTAATGAAATTTCATAACTGAATAATATCTGTAAACAGGAACCTACTGAACACAGATAAGAATGTCAGAGAAAAATTGATGCTTCGTAGAAAAACTTTTCATTAGGCTAACTCTATTATAACAAAATGTCAGACCATAGACGAGTTTCACGAAAAAAAGAAGAAATTATTTCCCATGCGCAGTAGTTGAGCACAAAGAGCCATAGAAATGTATTTGTGTTCCGTTATGTTAAAAGCAACGTGAATATTAAATGTCAGTTCCATTCTCTGGTTACGTTTTTATATAAAGTGAGACGGAGAACGCGAGGGGATCTGAATATTACAACTGGGAAAAAGTAGTCCGGCGGAAACTAGTTCAGGCAGAGGGGTGGTCGAATTACTGCTAATGCAGAATGGCATCAAATATGAGGGACGATTAGACAGTGTAATGTTTTCAACGTACGTGTTATGTAATGCTTAAATGATAATAGCAAATATTGCGATCAAATACCCCTTAGAGAAATGAGAAACTATGTCAGTTTATGCTTTAGTTTTTATACAGAACTACACTACACTACACTACACTACACTACACTACACTACACTACACTACACTACACTACACTACACTACACTACACTACACTACACTACACTACACTACACTACACTACACTACAC
>JAQGDQ010001105.1:31439-33939 GCA_030141605.1 Tubiluchus corallicola
CATCATCATCATCATCATCATCATCATCATCATCATCATCATCATCAATCAATCAATCGACATAAAAACTAAAAGAACGTGGGAGATACATGGTGGCGCCATCTCATCGTCACCCACAGAACTAAACAAACAATAAGCGAAAAAATAACGTTTAGTTATTCCACGGGAAGTGATAGTATGCATCTTATAGGTGATAGGAAATCATATTATAAAATACGGTCCAGCCCTGGATTGACCATTAAAGGAAGACAGGATGATTTTTCATATGCTACCCCATTTTAAAATCCGATAAAAAGTATACACTTTTAACACAATTAATACTGCAAAAATACTACTTAATTAACGGAGGGCGTGCAGTTCGTCATAAACGAGCACATCTGAACTGAGAGGTACAGCACCTGTTTTTCTGAGCAACGCGTTTTCGAATTGCAGGCGCTAGTTTCCGCCAATATTTTAAAGAGTTGATCTATTATGTGACCCATTTAATTGTCAGTCTACTACACTAAGGTACTGAATTAGTCTATGCTGCCATCTACAGTCGTTGTTTTACTCTAATTATACGTTTGTCAGAGATTGGTTTTTGTTTCTAAATATTATTTCCTTTTGCTTTTATAGATATTCATTAATCAGAGTAATTAGATTGTTAATTTCATGCTTTAATTCTGCTTCTAACTCTCTTATTCAAGTTTAAATAGAGAAAAATTATAACATTATAACACGGCTTTCTGTAAACCAATAATATTTATTCTGCTATCAAAGAAGCCAAGTAGACTTTGATTTTGGTTTGACTAGTAGTCTGTAGAGTATAGGTGACCGTTCAATTTATGGTCTGTGTGCATGAATGTGATGTACCTTCCAATAGGAACTTGCATGTCTGGTCATGTGATTAGAGCTTTATTCTCTCAGGCATGCAAGTTTCAGTTGACCTAGAGACAGCATTGAGAAAGGATGCAAAATTCTTACTGTAAAATATCATATTGCTGACTTTATGACTGTTTGTTCAATTTTGTGATTGAGGTGAACATTGTCTACATTTTACAATCGAATGATTACAAATTTCTGCAATATGTGTGGCAGTTTCTGTGATTACGATAAACAATGCAGATGGACAATGCAGATTTAACATTGTTTTTATTCTAAATTACACATACATGCTGTACCACAATCACGCTGTACCTTCAGTGCTTAGGACCACTTGAGGTCATAATCCGAACACAAACGGGACTCTTCCCGGGGGGAGGGAGGTGGGGGGGAGGTTACGAAAGCCTCCTAGGGGTCTTCCACGAACATTAATATCAAAATATTGACTTGGCGATTAAGCGAAAAATATGACAAATTCAAACTACGCGGTGTCCCAAAAGTGACTCTACATTTTCCATTTTTCATATTTTTTAACAACAAAGCAATATGTCTACAAATGGGTGCGTTTATGACGTCCCGTATTTACAAGTCAATGTCGTAAATTTACCTAGAAAAACAATTCTTTTGCCTCTAGTTACTACTAAGGCTACAGGTCTTCATTATTTTGGGTATATAGATGTAGCCATGTAGTCATGTAGTCATGTAGCTAAAAACTGTTTATGGCCTTCAATAAGCCTTTTCACAGTTCGAGCGACTGATGATGATCGCGAAAAGGTCAAAGGTTAAGTGTACTAGACAACACATTTATGTCCACTTGACAATGTCTTGCAGCCCATGCTATTGTAAACGTAACAGTTTTAACATCTAGCTGGAACCGTACCTAGTTCATTTTTTCTTCCAAAGCAAGATCCTGTTAGTAAATCACTCTACACAAACACACACTAATGCATAATTAAGTAAATTCCACGTAAAACAACTGAAATCACTGAACTGATACGGGAGACAGCTTTGCTTTACGCACACGTCACGGGACGGTTGTGGTCAAGACGCGTTGCTGTGCTGCACTTAACATTTGACCTACAGCAACTGCGCATGCGCACAACGAAAGTGTGAAAAAGCTCATTCACTGCTACATTTGGAAAAGAGCAATTTTTACAGATCTACGTTGCAGATTTCTTGATCCAATCGACAGAATGAGGGGGATGTCTATTTGTAAGGGAAAATAATTAAGTGGGGTATCAACGACTTTGGCGTAACGAAGTAATTCACGGTGGTTCGCGTTTCCGCACATAGATGGCGACAAGATTGCACGTGTTAAGAATGAAATTACAACCTTTTCAAAACAGAATACTAATACCAGTTAATGTCAATATACAAAATTAATGATATCCTATTTATTTGTTATTTGTTGTGTTAAATGAGGACTTAAAGAAGCTCTCCTCGAGACTGGTGGCGCCTCACAGCGGCTCAACAGAAGACGTTTGATGGTGGATTAGTGAGGCGTCATTAAATCGCTACTACGGCGCTAATTCGGCGCGTTTTGATCCCCACAAATTAGGGCAAGAACCGATTTCTTACTTCCAAGAAATTAGCAGTTATAAACCTCTAGTAAGAAAGATGAAGCTGAAATGTAGGATCA
>JAQGDQ010001105.1:38939-41439 GCA_030141605.1 Tubiluchus corallicola
ACTGCCCATAAACCATAAATTAAAAATATACTACCTTTGAATAGAAACTTTCAGGCGTAGTGATTGTCGTCAATCATGAAAATCATGTCTTACTAGGAGACTTGTGACTTTCCTTAAACGCGTCGTGGATTAAACTAATTAAAATTTCTGCTGCTTAGCTATTGTTCACGAAAGATATTACAAAATTAGCTATCTAATTTTTTTGTAAAAACATTATACCTTTGGTAAAGATTGAGAGTGCGCTACTTTTCTGCAAGACGAATAATGTCATTGGAAGAATGGGCATTATAAATAAAAGCGCCCAAGCATGAAGTGATCGCGACTTTAAAGTGATTCTACTAATTACACGAGACGCTTATTGCAGTTTTATTACTAAATCCTTCTAACATCTTTCGCGAACATTGAAATAAGCTTAACCTCCTAGCAGGATTGGCCTTTTCATTAAGATTTCTGGTGTAAGCTATAGCTGTAACAATTGGTCGTTAACATAGCTGACCTATTGATACCTTAACTAACCAAAGTCCTACTAGGGGCGTAATCTAAGCAACATAATGAAGATTCTTACATTTTGCCATTTTGTAAACGCAAACCGGATGTCAAGCACGTTTGCGTAAGCGAAGATTGCTATAAGACGCAGATGTAATGTCATGAAAATGAGCTTGACGTGTCACACTGACGTCAGAAACGAACATTGTAGTTCGTTGTCACAGTACCGCGCCTATTTGTTGGCCACGCAAAGGTAAAAAAGGCACCACCGCCAGTCTTAGTTTAACAAAATCTAACCATCCAAGATAATTATTATTTAACCTAAGCTTTGATTTAAAAAAAGCTATTGTAGTTTTCAACATTTTGGAGCATACTTTATTTTGAACTAATATCTACACAATAGTCCGGCTTTCCTAATAACTTTACGACGCAATACAATTATACTGTTTATATGCACGATATAAACAAAGGTGTAATGCAAGGATTCATCCTAGGACCAATGCCTTTTCTTAGTTATGTTAGTGTAAGTTGTATTTACTGGCAACCCAGTCAACCTGTCGATAGCATAGGAATTTTCTCTGCTGTTGCTGACAGATGGTTAAAAGGAATTAATGATTTTTGTTACGAGGTCTTTGGGCTAACACTTCTACCGAATCTCTTATTGACGAATCGTTCTGCTTAAAGGTCTTGTCATGAATGATCTTTGATATACATTTGTAAAATGTTAATGATTTTGGTGAATGCTGCCAGTAAGTATAGAGAGCACTATATAAGATCTTCATTAGATAAAACACCGTGTAACTGATGTATTATGAATTAGTACTGGATTCTGTGATACATTTTACTACTTTTAAAAGAGTTTACAATTCCCCACACAATTTAAATATCCGAATGCTAACTCTATCTCTAACGTTAACCCTAACCCTAACTCCAACCCTAATCCTAATCCTAATTCTAATTTGTTTAACGATGTAATTGACATAGAAACCAGTGTTGATACGTAGATCAGTGTTGACATAGAAACCAGTGTTGACATAGAAACCAGTGTTGATACGTAAATCAGTGTTGATACGTAAATCAGTGTCGACATAGAAACCAGTGTTGATACGTAAATCAGTGTTGACATAGAAACCAGTGTTGATACGTAAATCAGTGTCGACATAGAAACCAGTGTTGATACGTAAATCAGTGTTGACATAGAAACCAGTGTTGATACGTAAATCAGTGTTGACATAGAAACCAGTGTTGACATGTAAATCAGAGTTGACATAGAAACCAGTGTTGATACGTAAATCAGTGTCGACATAGAAACCAGTGTTGACATGTAAATCAGTGTTGACATAGAAACCAGTGTTGATACGTAAATCAGTGTTGACATAGAAACCAGTGTTGACATGTAAATGTTAGTTTGTGATGTCATCACTAGTTGGGTTCGCCCGCAATTAATTAAGATCTTAATCTATTATTTAATTATCAGAAACGCTCTTGCAGCATTAATTGTGCTAAAGTATAAACTTTTTATCGGAATTGAAAATGGAGCTGTATATGAAAAATCATCCTGTCTTCCTTTAACATTGTGAATATTTTTACCTTTCTAACAGATTTATAATTACTATATTTGCCTGTATTTTAATATTAATATGTAATTTTCAATACTTTGCTATAATATTACATGCTTAGGTTCAGCATTTGAACCGTTTATGCTTTAGCATTACGAGTTATGTAGAGGGCAGCACCTACCAAACAATCAACGAGGTTTCGAAAATAAATAATGAAGATTGAAATGGATACAAAACACCAGTTTAACGTGTTGAACAAAAGTTTCTTTATTCTGAAATACAATTATTAACATTTAGTTTAATTTGCATTGAATAGAAGAAAATTAGTTGCATGATTAAATGTATTGCTATAACTAAGAACTGATATAAAAATTATGTAGACTATATTGAAATTAATTAATAATAACGTACGTTGTTAGGGCCTTTAACAGTTACAAAGACAGGAATGAGAACTC
>JAQGDQ010001105.1:48939-62363 GCA_030141605.1 Tubiluchus corallicola
TGCAATTCCTGTCAAATTGACATCTAAGAGACATAATACAAGATTTAATCAATACATTGTGCCTTTCTGTAGAACCAACATAGCTAAACATTTTATAATATATCAAGGACCAAAAGTCTGGAATGAGATTTGTCAATCTGCAAAAAATAGCAGATCTATTACTAGATTTAAAATAATGCTAAAAAATCAAATTTTAAGTAAGTATCAGTGAGTAATCAAAATTTCTATCTGTATCCATCCTCACAGTAGTTGCAAAACAGTGGTGTTAACTTAATCAAGTTATTTTAATTTTACATACTATTAAAAAATAATAGTCTTTCTATCTTTTATATCATTCCATATATGAGTTTCATTCATTACATCATCCCATTTTAAGCACTAACGTTTTTTTTATCACGATTCACTTTAAATTTTCAGATTATCTCCATTACTTTTTTTTTTCTCTATCACTGTGTGGGACAATCTAACAAGCCCTGCTTTTTGATTGCCCACAACACATTTACATTCGTGTATAAGTAAATAGTGCTTGAGGCTTTTCTGTGCAGTAATTTTTATTTGTATTATATTCATTGTAGGCCCTTTCACTGATATTGTATATGTAACCTGTAAATGTGTATGGTGAAATAAATGACTATGAAACAATTAACAATATAACATTGTTCGCTTCTGACATCTAATTTCATAAGTAAAGTTTACTGACTGGTTTACTCACTGACTGATTGAATGACTGACTGACGTACTGACTGGTTGGCTGGCTGACTGACTGACTGACTGATTGAATGATTGACTGACAGACAGACTGACTGACTGAGTGATTGAATGATTGACTGACAGGCTGGCTGACTGACTGACTGATTGAATGATTGATTGACTGATTGAATGATTGACTGACAGACAGCCTGACTGACTGACGATCTGATTGGCAACTGTCCGACTGGCTGACTGACAGACGGACTGAATAGTTAGCTGACTGACTGATTGACTGACAGACTGGCTGGCCAGCTGACAAACTGTCTGACTGACTGATAAACTACACTATTTTGTAGCTTACAAATCAACACTTATTTCACTTGTCTAATGAAATTTGGAATACAGTAAATTTGCACTCATCGTTGTCCAGAATTTTATTTTCCAACAATTTTCCTGTCAAACATAACCATGCATATCCCGATCGATCCCACTTATCCAGAAACATCAAATGCTCTCTCTGGATGATGAAATTACATAAGTAATGCCATCATCTTATAGGCAAACAAGGTTATGTAATCAGCAAGACAGTCTGCACCGAGGCAACGGACAGACGGACAGACAGACGCACAAATGATCTGCAAAATTACTGAAAATAAGGAAAATGGGCTTTTTGTCTTGTAAGTAAATGCAGATGTGTTGGATTTACAGCATTTTCAGATGTGGTACTGCAACAAGAGTAAGAACAGCCATTACTTGTGAAGCCATTCCTGAGAAAAAACATGGCAGCCACTTGATGTTAGTGTGTAAACTAGAACAGCTTGTTTAATCACAATTTTGACCTGGAATATGGCAAACAGTTGTCGGTATCGGAGTTACAGTTGCTTGGGCATTAAATTGCATCTAGTTACTCAGTTTGTGCAGCACGCTACTCAGTTTAATATAAGTGTGTAATTTACTCAATGTATCATGCAGCATCTTAAGTTTCAAGGTTACTCAATTTGAACATCAAGTTACTCAGTTTAATATAAGTGTGTAATTTACTCGATGTATCATGCAGCATCTTAAGTTTCAAGGTTACTCAATTTGAACACCAAGTTACTCAGTTTAAATAAGTGTGTAATTTACTCAATGTATCACCCAACAACTTAAGTTTCAAGGTTACTCAATTTGAACATCACGTTACTCAGTTTGAGCAGGAAGCTACTCAGTTTAATGCAAGTGTGTAATTTACTCAATGTATCATGCAGCATCTTAAGTTTCAATGTTACTCAATTTGAAAATCAAGTTACTCAGTTTAATATAAGTGTGTAATTTACTCAATGTATCACGCAACAATTTAAGTTTCAAGGTTACTCAATTTGAACATCACGTTACTCAGTTTGAGCAGGAAGCTACTCAGTTTAATGCAAGTGTGTAATTTACTCAATGTATCACCCAACAACTTAAGTTTCAAGTTTACTCAATTTGAACATCACGTTACTCAGTTTGAGCAGGAAGCTACTCAGTTTAATGCAAGTGTGTAATTTACTCAATGTATCACGCAACAATTTAAGTTTCAAGGTTACTCAATTTGAACATCACGTTACTCAGTTTCAGCAGGAAGCTACTCAGTTTAATGCAAGTGTGTAATTTACTCAATGTATCACGCAACAATTTAAGTTTCAAGGTTACTCAATTTGAACATCACGTTACTCAGTTTCAGCAGGAAGCTACTCAGTTTAATGCAAGTGTGTAATTTACTCAATGTATCACGCAACAATTTAAGTTTCAAGGTTACTCAATTTGAACATCACGTTACTCAGTTTCAGCAGGAATCTACTCAGTTTAATGCAAGTGTGTAATTTACTCAATGTATCACGCAACAATTTAAGTTTCAAGGTTACTCAATTTGAACATCACGTTACTCAGTTTCAGCAGGAAGCTACTCAAAGCTACTGAATTTCGAGAAACAGGTTATCCAAGATAGAAATTACTTTATTAAATTAGGGCAATTAGTTTCACAAACTGAGTCTTTGTTGACATATTTTTTGATAGCGCGCCAATTTTGAGTAACTCAAATCTGTTTTGCAGTCAAATTTGCAGTTTTTAATGACACGTGTTTTTGATAACATAGCAATTAGGAGTATCTTATACGTGCTGATCACTCAAATTTTGAGTTTCTGTTGATATATTTCTAGATAACACATCAGTTTTGAGTAACTTAAATCTTTACACTAAGATTTTGAGTTTTTGTTGATATATTTTTGGATAACTCAGCAAACCTTGTTTTGTAACTTAATTCTGCCGTACACAAGTTTTTGATGACGTATTTTTCGATAGAACGCCAATTCTCAGTAACTGAGATTTTCGTAAAGTCGACAACTGCCCTTTTTTTATATAAAATCCTTACTGCCGTTGTCGTTTTCATCTGTTACACTAGACAAAAACGTGGAGTATCAGACACGAGGGTGATAAATACTGCATGATTATTGACAACATCTCTCTTTTCCTCAGCTTCCGCTATAGCCATGCAGCTGCCGTCTGTTCAAAATTATCCATCGATCATAAATTCTCGATTCAATAATTCAAGACAAGTTTGAAAAGAGCTATTTACATTTCTGGAATCCGCAAATAGACCCTCCCGGGACGAAACAAAAACTGCATCATTCGCAAATGCTTGTTAGCAGCAACGGAAGGGGGGATTTGCGGGATCTCTTCCCGATATTTTCAAATTTCGTTTGCTCCAGTTCGCGATCTTATTGTTTTGCAATCGAAGATCCCAGCGCGGACGTTTCACATGTCTAGGTAATTACACTGCGCGTTGAAGCTGGGTTTCATTTGAAAGCGGTTAGACACAGAAGCCAGTTGTTACGCTCGGTTGAACACGCTTGCGAATGTACATAGCGTTAAGTGTGCTAGCTAGTGGGGCGTTGGTAAATCTTAGAGGGGTGCGTGGTTTTTGATGCCCCCTGTTGCTGTTGTTGCTGCTGCTGATGGTGCCACTGCTGGACGCGTATCACAGTGCTGACTGAATACATTAATTCCTGGGAAAATTAATGCGTACCTCTTACTTTAGAAACACGTTTTGTTAAAATTTCATGTTTGTAGTTAATCAATAAATATTCCACATCCCCACTTTTGTTTAAAATGTAAGGTTACCAATATCACACATGGATGGGAATTTTATATAATAATAATCTTTATCTGCCATAAAAAAATCGATATTCATAACTATAAAAGCATAAAAGAACATGGCAGCATGAGAATAAATTTCACACAACTGTTAAATGCAAATGCGTCCTGTGCAAACTAAAAACTACTGTGCCAAAATTTAAAACAAAATATACATTATAATATTACACGGAAATTATAATAGAGTATATGCAATACATACATATAATTTAAAATAGAAGCGGGTAAAAAAATTTGCGGATGAAAATATATTATCGTTTACGTATGTAGGGTTTTCAAAACGATTTAATGTATGTATTTTTAATTTTGATTTGAATTCGTCAAAAGACTTGATTTGTTTTAAATTTGATGGCAGGGTATTCCAAAGTTGAACTCCTTGTTTAGTGATAGAATTGTAGCCGTATTTGTTATTAGTGCGTATTTGTGTTAATAGTTCATCACTCCAATCAATGCAACTTCTTGAAGGATTCAGCCATAGCTGTGACGTCATAACTGTCAACGATGCAGCACGATTAAAATAAAAAATTTAGAGATAATATGACCTTCCTTTTGGTGAAGGACTGCCTGTAATATACATGATTTATGGTGTTGAATGACAATACTCTAGCCATATTGATTATGTTCTTCTTCGGAACCGCAATAACGAGACTCTTTGCAGATTACGATGTCGCCCTTCTAGATATTCGTTTTAAAATTCGGCAGATTAAGCCTTTTCACAGTTCTAGCGATTGATGATGATCGTGAAAAGGTCAAAGGCGAAGGTTTACCTGATAACACATTTGTGTACACCTGACAACGCCTCGCAACCCACACAATTGTAATAGTAACAGTTTTAACTGCTAGCTAGAACCTTACCTAGTTCACTTTTTCTTGTTCCCAAGCAAGATCCTGCTAGTAAATCACTCTACGCACAGACTAATGCATAATTAAGTAAAGTCCATGTAAAAAACTGAACTGATGTGGCAGACGGCTTTGTTTTACACATATGTCACGTGAGGATTGTACGTAAGACGCGTTGCTGTGGTACACTTAACCTTTGACCTAGCAGCAACTGCGCGTGCGCACAACGAAGCTGTGACGGACGACTCTGTAGTATCTGGATTATTAGAGTTTTCCATTTCCTCTCCAAGTGAACACGCTTTTGCCTCTTCTATTGATTTTTTACGACTCTGATTCATTATACTATTCCGTCTCTCTTTAGTAGGTCGATTTCTAATCAATATTTGCACTAATGAATTTTGTCTTTTTGTAATTTTTGTTGGTTTTAGAGGTTTCCAAAGTTCATTATCTGATTTCATTGATCCTTTCATTGACAAATTCACCCATTCAGAGATTAAATGCTTTGTTGCGTACCATACAACATGGCTTAGGATGTGATAACTGCATGGTTAACTTTTCATGCGGATATTGCACACTAAATGCTTTGTTGCTTACCATACAACATGGCTTAGGACATGATAACTGCTTGGTTAACTTTTCCTGCTGATATTGCACATTAAATGCTTTGTTGCTTACCATACAACATGGCTTAGGACGTGATAACTGCTTGGTTAAACGTTTCATGCTGATATTGCACGTTAAATGCTTTGTTGCTTACCATACAACATGGCTTAGGACGTGATAACTGCTTGGTTTAACTTTTCATGCTGATATTGCACATTAAATGCTTTGTTGCTTACCATACAACATGGCTTAGGACGTGATAACTGCTTGGTTAACTTTTCATGCTGATATTGCACATTAAATGCTTTGTTGCTTACCATACAACATGGCTTAGGATGTGATAACTGCTTGGTTAACTTTTCATGCTGATATTGCACATTAAATGCTTTGTTGCTTGCCATACAACATGGCTTAGGACGTGATAACTGCTTGGTTAACGTTTCACGGTGATATTGCACATTAAATGTTTTGTTGCTTACCATACAACATGGCTTAGGACGTGATAACTGTTTGCTCAACTTTTCATGCTGATATTGCACATTAAATGTTTTGTTGCTTACCATACAATATGGCTTAGGACGTGATAACTGCTTGGTTAACTTTTCATGCTGATATTGCACATTAAATGCTTTGTTGCTTACCATACAACATGGCTTAGGACGTGATAACTGCTTGGTTAACTTTTCCTGCTGATATTGCACATTAAATGCGTTGTTGCTTACCATACAACATGGCTTAGGACGTGATAGCTGCTTGGTTTAACTTTTCATGCTGATATTGCACATTAAATGCTTTGTTGCTTACCATACAACATGGCTTAGGACGTGATAACTGCTTGGTTAACTTTTCATGCTGATATTGCACATTAAATGCTTTGTTGTTTACCATACAACATGGCTTAGGACGTGATAACTGCTTGGTTAACTTTTCATGCTGATATTGCACATTAAATGCTTTGTTGCTTGCCATACAACATGGCTTAGGACGTGATAACTGCTTGGTTAACTTTTCACGGTGATATTGCACATTAAATGTTTTGTTGCTTACCATACAACATGGCTTAGGACGTGATAACTGTTTGCTCAACTTTTCATGCTGATATTGCACATTAAATGTTTTGTTGCTTACCATACAATATGGCTTAGGACGTGATAACTGCTTGGTTAACTTTTCATGCTGATATTGCACGTTAAATGCTTTGCTGCTTACCATACAACATGGCATAGGGCGTGATAACTGCTTGGTTAACTTTTCATGCTGATATTGCACATTAAATGTTTTGTTGCTTACCATACAAAATGGCTTACGACGTGATAACTTCTTGGTTAACTTTTCATGCTGATATTGCACATTAAATGCTTTGTTGCTTACCATACAACATGGCTTAGGACGTGATAACTGCTTGGTTAACTTTTCATGCTGATATTGCACATTAAATGCTTTGTTGCTTGCCATACAACATGGCTTAGGACGTGATAACTACTTGGTTAACTTTTCATGCTGATATTGCACATTAAATGCTTTGTTGCTTACCATACAACATGGCTTAGGATGTGATAACTGCTTGGTTAACTTTTCATGCTGATATTGCACATTAAATGCTTTGTTGCTTACCATACAACATGGCTTATGATGTGATAACTGCTTGGTTAACTTTTCATGCTGATATTGCACATTAAATGCTTTGTTGCTTGCCATACAACATGGCTTAGGACGTGATAACTTCTTGGTTAACTTTTCAAGCTGATATTGCACATTAAATGCTTTGCTGCTTGCCATACAATGTAATTTGTAATGAAATAACTAATTTCATTGATAAATTCACCTATTGAGAGATAGAGATTAGCTGTTTAGGAACTAGAACATAATGACTGTTTACCTGGTTGAAATAATGACTGTTTACCTGGTTGACACACTTTATTGACACCTCGCTCGTTCAGGTAATCCATACAGGTGCTGATGAGAGCCCTTACAAATTACACATCTCAGTGTACGACTTTCATTCATGTCACTAGAATCATATCAATGGTTAGGAGTTAGTTAATTGATTAATCCAAGCTTCTAAATCAGTTCTGTTTATAGCTTCAGTTTAAGTTGTTGTTGTTGTTGCTATAGCTGTTGCTATCGTGGTTGTTGTAGTTGTCATCGTCATTGTCGTCACCATCAACGTAGTTGTTGTCGTTAACGTTGTTGTTGTTGCTGTTGTTGCAGTTGCCGCTGTTGTTGTTTGTTGCTGTGGTTGTTGTTATTGATGTTGTCATCATCATGGTTGTTGTTGTTGACGTCGCTATCATTGTCATTATTGTTATTGTTGTTGTTATTGTTGGTGTTGCTGTCGTCATCGTTGCAGGTCGCCATCGGCATCGTTGCTGTTGCTGTTGTTGCTTGTTGTTGTGGTTGTTATAGTTGTTGTTATTGATGTTGTCATCATCATGGTTGTTGTTGTCGTCGTCGCTATCGTTGTCATTGTTGTTGTTGTTGCGTCGTCATCGTTGCAGGTCGCTGTCGGCATCGTTGCTGTTGTTATTTGTCGCTGTGGTTGTTGTTATTGATGTTGTCATCATCATGGTTGTTGTTGTTGTTGTTATTTTAGCTGTTGCAGTTGTTGTTGTTTTAGCTGTTGCAACAGTTATCGCTGTTGTCGTCGTCGTCATTCTCATTGAAGCTGCTTCTGTCGCTGTTGTTGTTGCTTCTCTCTGCTATTATTCACTGATTGGACGGATTATAGCTGATGACGATGTAATAACGCATAGATTTTATGATTAGGTTACTGCTATTTCACATCCCTATCATTCTGAGGATTCATTTTAAAGCAGTGATTGCATGCATGACAATGGTGATTGCTGTGACCTTCTAAAGTTCTTCACCAAGGTCACGTGTTCGTTGCTTCCTAGCCAAACTTGATTATGACCAAAGTAAGCTTCAATGCCTCTACACCAGTCTTACGATGCCCTTGGTAATTTGAGATTTTATGTACAAAGGGAATTTTTATTATGTTAGTAACCGACCACTGCAGTTGCTTTCAAAACCAGGCTGGATGTAATTGACAAAGAAAGATGAACTAGATCGTACCTGCCGGTATTCACCTACCGCACATCGCTGTCATTTAATTAAGACATCTTTAGACTAGCAGATGATTAAAGATAATTCATTAAATTGAAAGACTAAACCACACATTGCTCACCTCTTTTGCTTGCAAATTGTGATAGAACTTACCGAAATTCAATAGGTACAAATAACTTATCAATACTTTACTAATACGGTATTTTGCTACAAAATTTATAGTTTCCTATATTAAACAGGTAAGAAAATCTTATTAAAAAGCAATACGGTATTTTACTATTTACACTTTCCAAGACTCAATGGGTGCGAATATCTTATTAGTGAAGGCAATTTATATTTGGCCTTTACCTATACGGTATTTTACTATTTATACTTTCCAAGATTCAATGGGTGCGAATATCTTATTAGTGAAGGCAATTTATATTTGGCCTTTACCTATACGGTATTTTACTATTTATACTTTCCAAGATTCAATGGGTGCGAATATCTTATTAGTGAAGGCAATTTATATTTGGCCTTTACCTATACGGTATTTTACTATTTATACTTTCCAAGATTCAATGGGTGTGAATATCTTATTAGTGAAGGCAATTTATATTTGGCCTTTACCTATACCGTATTTTACTATTTATACTTTCCAAGATTCAATGGGTGCGAATATCTTATTAGTGAAGGCAATTTATATTTGGCCTTTACCAATACCGTATTTTACTATTTATACTTTCCAAGATTCAATGGGTGTGAATATCTTATTAGTGAAGGCAATTTATATTTGG
This sequence comes from Tubiluchus corallicola, assembly GCA_030141605.1. NCBI lineage: Eukaryota > Metazoa > Priapulida > Priapulimorpha > Priapulimorphida > Tubiluchidae > Tubiluchus > Tubiluchus corallicola. The sequence continues at coordinate 58,083 of JAQGDQ010001105.1, forward strand.
CCTTTACCTATACCGTATTTTACTATTTATACTTTCCAAGATTCAATGGGTGCGAATATCTTATTAGTGAAGGCAATTTATATTTGGCCTTTACCAATACCGTATTTTACTATTTATACTTTCCAAGATTCAATGGGTGTGAATATCTTATTAGTAAAGGCAATTTATACTATGGCTTTACCTATACGGTATTTTACTATTTATACTAAACATTGTTGGACAAAAAACTGTATATTTTTCTAACAATGATTGTACATCAATTCAGATTTAGATTTAGATTTAATATTTTATTTCAAACTTCACAAAGTTCATATACACATCACAAATTAATACAAATAATACAATAAATCAATGTACAAGTTGTTCCAAAAGTCTGATCATCTTACAGCTGTTAAAACATGCGTACGTCCATTAATCAACAGATGATTGCTGCTGTAAATGCAATTTGACCAGAATTTTTTCACCCTCGAGTCAATTTACTGAAATTTATGGAAGTTCGTCCTCAAAATGCGAGACCGTACTTGACTTTGTAAGGTCACCCCGGGCAGCAGGAGAGATGGATGAAGTTTCAAGGGGACTTTCGCTTCCCCGCTGATTCATGGTTTGTTCGGATAAGTGGTGGCTTCATATGGAGTGGTGGCTTCTTATGTAGTTTGAATTTAAATAACTGCTCAGGTACACCCGAGGCTGAACACGTTCAAACTTGTAAGTTGAATGTACGAAGCTGATTTATGTAGCGTTTCTGAATCGCTCGGATGGCAAACAACAAAGCAGCTCTCACACGATTTATTGCTGCAGAGATTCGGTTTGGCGAGTTAAGCTTGCAGATTTATTCAGCTAGCATTTCGCCAGTTGTGCAGATTGCCAAAGCTATATACTTCGCCAGTTGTACATTTCACCAGTGATCCATAACGCTTTTAACATATAATTATAGTAATTAAATATAGTAATTAAACTTTGTGAGAAAAATGGTAAACTCTTGCACATTGAGAATTCCAAAGCTATGCTACTATGTAAATAACAGTCATTTAAAGATTATGTTTTAAGATACCTATTATAGCTCCTTACAACAGTGTATAATGTAATATAATTACAAGGAACTACAATGTGTGGTTATTATAAAGTTGAATGTTTGTAGATATCTTAATTTACGAATATCGCATTACCTGTTTTACCTGTATATTTTTATACGAAATAAACTCATAATAATAATAATAATAATTCGGCAGGGTGCTCTTCGCCAGTTTTTAATTTTGTCAGAGCACACTTCGTCACCTGTAAACATTGTCAGTGCACATTTTGCCAGCAACAACAACAACGACGGCAACAGCAGCAACAACATCAGCAGCAGCAACAGCAACAGCAAGTGCACATACTTATATACATTTTACAGTACTTCAAAAGGGGTAAGACATGAAAAAACATCCGGTTTTGCTTTAATTACCGAGCCAAGAATGTTTGCCATTATCAGTTGTCACATATGTTGTTGTTTCTTTTATATTCAGCAGAGCTCTAAGTACCCTAGTCTGTATGCTTGAACACGCCAGCAATCGGACTTCTCATCAATGGATCCGCCCTAGTCTGTATGCTTGAACACGCCAGCAATCGGACTTCTCATCAATGGATCCGCCCTAGTCTGTATGCTTGAACACGCCAGCAATCGGACTTCTCATCAATGGATCCGCCCTAGTCTGTATGCTTGAACACGCCAGCAATCGGACTTCTCGTGAATGGATCCGCCCTAGTCTGTATGCTTGAACACGCCAGCAATCGGACTTCTCGTGAATGGATCCGCCCTAGTCTGTATGCTTGAACACGCCAGCAATCGGACTTCTCATGAATGGATCCGCCCTAGTCTGTATGCTTGAACACGCCAGCAATCGGACTTCTCACGAATGGATCCGCCCTAGTCTTCATGCTTGAACACGCCAGCAATCGGACTTCTCATTATTGGATCCGCCCTAGTCTGTATGCTTGAACACGCCAGCAATCGGACTTCTCACTAATGGATCCGCCCGCGCTAGTCTGTATGCTTGAACACGCCAGCAATTGGACTTCTCACGAATGGATCCCCCCTAGTCTGTGTGCTTGAACACGCCAGCAATCGGACTTCTCATGAATGGATCCGCCCTAGTCTGTATGCATGAACACGCCAGCAATTGGACTTCTCACGAATGGATCCGCCCTAGTCTGTGTGCTTGAACACGCCAGCAATCGGACTTCTCATGAATGGATCCGCCCTAGTCTGTGTGCTTGAACACGCCAGCAATCGGACTTCTCACGAATGGATCCGCCCTAGTCCGTATGCTTGAACACGCCAGCAATTGGACTTCTCACGAATGAATCCGCCCTAGTCTGTGTGCTTCAACACGCCAGCAATCGGACTTCTCACTAATGGATCCGCCCTAGTCTGTATGCTTGAACACGCCAGCAATCGGACTTCTCATGAATGGATCCGCCCTAGTCAGTGTGCTTGAACACGCCAGCAATCGGACTTCTCACTAATGGATCCGCCCTAGTCTGTATGCTTGAACACGCCAGCAATCGGACTTCTCATGAATGGATCCGCCCTAGTCTGTGTGCTTGAACACGCCAGCAATCGGACTTCTCATGAATGGATCCGCCCTAGTCTGTACGCTTGAACACGCCAGCAATTGGACTTCTCACGAATGGATCCGCCCTAGTCAGTGTGCTTGAACACGCCAGCAATCGGACTTCTCACTAATGGATCCGCCCTAGTCTGTATGCTTGAACACGCCAGCAATCGGACTTCTCATGAATGGATCCGCCCTAGTCAGTGTGCTTGAACACGCCAGCAATCGGACTTCTCACTAATGGATCCGCCCTAGTCTGTATGCTTGAACACGCCAGCAATCGGACTTCTCACTAATGGATCCGCCCTAATCTGTGTGCTTGAACACGCCAGCAATCGGACTTCTCGAGAATGGATCAGCCCTAGTCTGCATGCTTGAACACGCCAGCAATCGGACTTCTCACGAATGGATCCGCCCGCGCTAGTCTAAATTTGTTTATGTGCTTAATAAACTGAACTAGAACGAAGTAAAAATTTCTTACCTCCGACCTTTTTGCATTATCTATAAGTTTTGCCTTAATAAAAACTTCATTCGCTGAGTGTCTACTGCATTTTACTGCCAGTACTTGCTGGCTTCTTAGAAAACAATTGGAAAACTCCCAGTCACTCTGCTTACAACTTTGACAGATCTTTGCTTGGAAAACTATAAACCAAACTATTTAACCCTTTCAGTCCCAAATTATTTTTTTAATAAGAAAAAATTTTTTGGCTCGGTACTTTTGTTCAGTATGCTCATCTTGTTTACACATAATAATTATTTTTTTCTACCTGTGCCCACGTGCTAAATATAGCCTGTATCCTACGGGATACATTGGGATTCAATGGAAGCATAAAATGTGCTTCATTTTGCAACTGCTGATAATTTTTTAAAGTATTTAAGACATTTAGTATGCACGCTATGCTGATCTGTACAAAGTCGTCTCGAAAGTATTGTACCTTGTGCAGTTTTTTATGCTACGTAGATTTTCTAGTTTGCCATTTTATCACCATTTTAGTCTATTGTTATTGGCTGATATCAAAATAACTATTAACAGATCAAATAACCGTCAGTTTTAAAATTTTATTAATTTTAAAAGCAGAAAATATTCTAGTATCCTACGGGATACAACGGGTATGAAAGGGTAAGAAGAAATGTACAAGTAACATAATTCAGTAAGTTGTTTTCGTTGTAATGCTGTGCTATAATTACAATTTTAGCCCTCCCACCCCTTTTATAACGTATTTTAGTGGGTGTTGTAAATCTTTCGTGAGCGTACAGTAATTTTGTTTATGGACCGCTGCTCTAAACGAAATATTTCTTACTCAATTCATTCAAGATTCCGCGTTTACTGTCTGTTAGCTAAGAGAGATTTTTCTGAATTGTGTATATATTTTTACAGAATTAAGATCTAGGATGAGCGCTTAGTAACCCTCTTTACAGCTGAATAGGTTCATTAATGCAATCTACTCTCTCCTGTGGTTAAACTTTTAGACGTTTAGTTCTTTTTTGTTCTTTTTTCTTTTCCCTCCTTTCCTGGATTCCTTCTTCGGACCTTTTTCATTCTGGTTACCACATTTCCATTCTATTTTATTCTATTCTAGTTTATTTCCTTTCTTGTACTTGCTGCTGCTTTTTTATGTGATCATAGAAATAAAGTATTTGTGTTAGTTTACTTGTAGACTTAATGGACATCAAATCCTCAGTAAGA
>JAQGDQ010002381.1:0-23189 GCA_030141605.1 Tubiluchus corallicola
TTTGTAAATACACAATTAGTGCATAATTTACTGTATCAATTTCTTTACAAGTCTCCTTATTCATTACCTATTTGGCTTTTGTAAATACACAATTAGTGCTTAATTTACTGTATTAACTTCTTTACAAGTCTCCTTTATTCATTACCTATTGGGCTTTTGTAAATACACAATTAGTGCTTAATTTACTGTATTAACTTCTTTACAAGTCTCCTTTATTCATTACCTATTGGGCTTTTGTAAATACACAATTAGTGCTTAATTTACTGTATTAACTTCTTTACAAGTCTCCTTTATTCATTACCTATTGGGCTTTTGTAAATACACAATTAGTGCATAATTTACTGTATCAATTTCTTTACAAGTCTCCTTATTCATTACCTATTTGGCTTTTGTAAATACACAATTAAGCACTAATTGTGTATTTACAAAGCTTGTAGTAATAGAATAAAATTATAAGAAATTTAATACAAGCACTATTACAAAAGCTAATAAATAACCTAGCGTAAAAATAATAGATAATGAATAAAAAATGATACAGTAAATTAAGCACTAATTGTATTTTACAAAAGCCAAATTAATGAATAAAGACACTTGTAAAAGTTAATACAGTAAATTAAGCATATTGTGTACAAGCCTAATAGGTAATGAATAAAGCAGACCTGTAAAGAAGTTAATACAGTAAATTAAGCACTAATTGTGTATTTACAAAAGCCTAATAGGTCATGAATAAAGCAGACGTGCTAAGAAATTAATACAGTAAATTAAGCACTAATTGTGTATTTACAAAAGCCTAATAGGTAATGAATAAAGGAGACTTGTAAAGAAGTTAATACAGTAAATTAAGCACTAATTATGTATTCACAAAAGCCAAATAGGTAATGATTATGGAGACTTGTAAACAAATTGATACAGTAAATTATGCACTAATTGTGTATTTACAAAAGCCCAATAGGTAATGAATAAAGGAGACTTGTAAAGAAGTTAATACAGTAAATTAAGCACTAATTATGTATTTACAAAAGCCAAATAGGTAATGAATAAAGGAGACTTGTAAAGAAGTTAATACAGTAAATTAAGCACTAATTATGTATTCACAAAAGCCAAATAGGTAATGATTATGGAGACTTGTAAACAAATTGATACAGTAAATTATGCACTAATTGTGTATTTACAAAAGCCCAATAGGTAATGAATAAAGGAGACCTGTAAAGAAGTTAATACAGTAAATTAAGCACTAATTGTGTATTTACAAAAGCCCAATAGGTAATGAATAAAGGAGACTTGTAAAGAAGTTAATACAGTAAATTAAGCACTAATTGTGTATTTACAAAAGCCAAATAGGTAATGAATAAGGAGACTTGTAAACAAATTGATACAGTAAATTATGCACTAATTGTGTATTTACAAAAGCCCAATAGGTAATGAATAAAGGAGACTTGTAAAGAAGTTAATACAGTAAATTAAGCACTAATTGTGTATTTACAAAAGCCCAATAGGTAATGAATAAAGGAGACTTGTAAAGAAGTTAATACAGTAAATTAAGCACTAATTGTGTATTTACAAAAGCCAAATAGGTAATGAATAAGGAGACTTGTAAACAAATTGATACAGTAAATTATGCACTAATTGTGTATTTACAAAAGCCCAATAGGTAATGAATAAAGGAGACTTGTAAAAAGTTAATACAGTAAATTAAGCACTAATTGTGTATTTACAAAAGCCCAATAGGTAATGAATAAAGGAGACTTGTAAAGAAGTTAATACAGTAAATTAAGCACTAATTGTGTATTTACAAAAGCCAAATAGGTAATGAATAAGGAGACCAGTAAAGAAATTAATACAGTAAATTAAGCACTAATTGTGTATTTACAAAAGCCTAATAGGTAATGAATAAAGGAGACCTGTAAAGAAGTTAATACAGTAAATTAAGCACTAATTGTGTATTTACAAAAGCCCAATAGGTAATGAATAAAGGAGACTTGTAAAGAAGTTAATACAGTAAATTAAGCACTAATTGTGTATTTACAAAAGCCCAATAGGTAATGAATAAAGGAGACTTGTAAAGAAGTTAATACAGTAAATTAAGCACTAATTGTGTATTTACAAAAGCCAAATAGGTAATGATTAAGGAGACTTGTAAACAAATTGATACAGTAAATTATGCACTAATTGTGTATTTACAAAAGCCCAATAGGTAATGAATAAAGGAGACTTGTAAAGAAGTTAATACAGTAAATTAAGCACTAATTGTGTATTTACAAAAGCCCAATAGGTAATGAATAAAGGAGACTTGTAAAGAAGTTAATACAGTAAATTAAGCACTAATTGTGTATTTACAAAAGCCAAATAGGTAATGAATAAGGAGACTTGTAAACAAATTGATACAGTAAATTATGCACTAATTGTGTATTTACAAAAGCCCAATAGGTAATGAATAAAGGAGACTTGTAAAGAAGTTAATACAGTAAATTAAGCACTAATTGTGTATTTACAAAAGCCCAATAGGTAATGAATAAAGGAGACTTGTAAAGAAGTTAATACAGTAAATTAAGCACTAATTGTGTATTTACAAAAGCCAAATAGGTAATGAATAAGGAGACTTGTAAACAAATTGATACAGTAAATTATGCACTAATTGTGTATTTACAAAAGCCCAATAGGTAATGAATAAAGGAGACTTGTAAAGAAGTTAATACAGTAAATTAAGCACTAATTATGTATTCACAAAAGCCAAATAGGTAATGAATAAGGAGAATTGAAGAAAAGAAATTGATACAGTAACAAATAGGTAAGTGTTTGAGAATAGAGTTAAATGACGTAAGCCTTCCGTTAATGTACAAAGCATTTCAGTTCCCTTAACTTTATACATGTTTTTATGTACCTGTGATAAATTATTCACTGATTATGTATTTACAAAGACTTAAATAGGCAATGATTACTGGCTCCATGTAAAAAATTACCCCTAATGATGACAGCAGTAGCTCTGTCAAAACGATTTGCATGGTTTTTTAGCTCTGTAAACTAAAAGTTTTAATAAAGTTGTGGTGTTGTTACTATAAAGGCAACTATAAATTTTAACTATATTTTCCTAAGTTTAAGTGATGACGTTAGGTTAAACCCAACATACAGAGTGACTTGTTGTTTCCTTTAAAAACAGTAATAAACTTTGTTGACTACTCACCTTCCTGTACTTGTGTTGTAAGTTTGGCCAATTCTGTCTGTAGAAATTGATACAAACGAAAACCGTCCACCCTTCTCCAGCTGGAAAACGATAAACGATAATGGACCTAAACGAATTTTCTCTAAATGCCATGTTTACTTACACAGGTACCATGAAAGCTTGCAAGCCTCTAAACCAGAACATTTGTGCTCCATTTTGGTTAGACTATATTCACTCGACAAAGGTAAAATAAAATTGTACAGTAAAAAGGAATGTAACTGCACAAAATAAGCCTTTTGACAGTTTCACAGATCCGATGGTGATCGTTAAAACGTCAAATGTTAAGCGTCATAAACGTCAAAATCTGTCATATCGTTAAGCAACTGTTTTCGTTCACTTACGCATTGTTTTGGCAACAGTTTAGGCTCTTTCTTCGCATTTTAACACAAAATACCCACACTCTTGCAGTCTGATATTATTTATAGAATTCAGTGCAGCAGTTGCAATGCTGCTTACCATGGCAAAACATCCAGACACTTTAAAGCAAGAGTTTGTGAACATATGAATACTTCCTCTAGAACTGGCAAGAAATTAAAAAATTCTCCACAATCCAGCATGACCATATTTGTGTCTCTGGCCACAAAGCTGATTTTAATAATTACTGCATTGTGACCAAAGCTACAAATAACTGGGATTTATTAATAAAAAAAAGTTTATCTATGTGCCGTAATAATAATGTACGAATCAGTTCAATTCCTTTAACGTTATTTTCAAACACTTAGCTATTTGTTAATGCATCAATTTCTTTTCTAAAGGTCTGTTTATTCGTTACTTAGGCCTTTTTATAAATGCATAATTAGTGTAATTAGTACGTATTTTCTATACTGCAGGCTCTGCCTATGAAACTGGCTGTTTCTTTGAGTAAGTTTCTAAGTAACATGCTAAGCCGATTCAGGTTAGTTTAAGCAGAATTAAACTCAGTCGGTCAGTCAGTCAGGCAGTCAGTCAGGTAAGGAGAGTTTATGGGCTGGGACAAGACGAGTAACTGTTTAGCTTACCTGTTAACTGAAAATTTGAATTCAGTACTATTCTCTCGACAAAGATTATTTCTTTGTACCTTGCTCGTCGACTGTATCTCCATTTTAGTTTTCTCTTCACAGAACTTGGCAACTCTTCAACTAAAGCGACATAAAAAAAGTTTAGAAAAGATTATCAATTCTATGGAACAAACTTGGCATAGCTCTCTGTTATAAACACAATTTTAATGTGCTAAATAGAAGACTAAAAAAATAAATAATGGTAATAGTAGTAGTAATAGTAGTAGTAATAGTAATAGTAATAGTAATAGTAATAGTAATAGTAATAGTAATAGTAATAGTAATAGTAATAGTAATAGTAATAGTAATAGTAGTAGTAGTAGTAGTAGTAGTAGTAGTAGTAGTAGTAGTAGTAGTAGTAGTAGTAGTAGTAGTAGTAGTAGTAGTAGTAGTAGTAGTAGTAGTAGTAGTAGTAGTAGTAGTAGTAGTAGTAGTAGTAGTAGTAGTAGTAGTAATAGTAATAGTAACAGTAACAGTAACAGTAACAGTAACAGTAATAGTAATAGTAATAGTAACAGTAACAGTAACAGTAACAGTAATAGTAATAGTAATAGTAATAGTAATAGTAATAGTAATAGTAATAGTAACAGTAACAGTAATGTAGGCATAATTTGTACCTTTTTGTAAAACAATACAAAATAAATAATACAAAATAATATTATTATTATTTACTACCATAAGAAATGTCTATTATCTATCAATAACAGCAATTGCTTATAGTCAGGCTTAAATTAAACAATTATGTCATCAGAATCTGTTTTAAATTTTGTAATATGTTATAGTCGTTTATTTTAATATATTAATTTATTTGTTTTTTGTTTTTGTTATGGCCACCTATACATCTCACTAGATGTTGTTATGATGTGTTGTTATGTTTTTTGCATGCCAATGAATCTTCAAATCTTTAAATTTGCAAGTTTTATGCAGCGTTACTACTAATGTAAGATCTATACACAGTAAGACAGCATGAAAGTGATAAAAATTTCAATAAGAATTTTTAAAGTTTGATATACGAAAAGTGTTTTCTTGTCCTTTAACTTTAGGTTGATGGCAAATGCTTAATATACCTATCTGCCCAATTAGACCAAAGTTGATTACAGGTGCAACATTGGTGAAGAGGCTGGGAATGAGTGCAGGTATTATCCGAGGACATTCGTCAGTCAGTGAGTCATTCCAGAGCGCAGCCATAGTTCTACCGGGACCTGGTACGTCAGTCCAAACTCTGCCATCGTATTCTGAAAAGTATTGAACTTGATACATTTGTGAACTTCGTGAAAAATGATTGAGTTCTAAACAGATGCTTAGAGAATAAGGTTAAAGGAAGATAGGATGATCTTTCATATACTATTTTCAATTGTGATAAAAATGTATATATTTTAACAGAGTCAATACTGCAAAAGCGTTTCTGATTATTAAATAATAGATTAAAATCTAATTAACAGTGGGATAATTTCCAACCAATTCCTTTATTATATTATTCTAAGTTTAAGTGATGACAGTAAAATAAACCCAACACACTGAGTGACTTGTTGTTTGCTTAAAGCCTTATTATTATTGTTGTTGTTGTTGTTGTTGTTGTTGTTGTTGTTGTTGTTGTCATTAAAGGCCTCTTTTTACTTCAAATTAATTTCATAATTCTTAAAGCAAAACCGGGCCAAATCTCAAACTGTAAGTCAAAATAATCTACTCTTTAAAATAATGAAAGGAAACATACTATTTTTTTCAAAAATGACTTACGCGAAAGAATTATTACCACACAAACACAATTTCACGTTCGCGGCACTAGTTCTTTGCTGTTACGTGCACTTCGCCATTTGCTAGTTAGACGGACGCTAGCGTCTGCGTTTCAGAAAGTGTTGTACAACAGGTGCTGTACCTCTCAGTTCAGATGTATTAGTTAGCGACGAACTACACATGTTCGACAGTTCGTGTGTGAGCAGAGCGGTAAATCTGATTCGAATTTTTATCTTAAAACTTGCCTAGTTTCAGTACAACACACTAAATATCTTACAGTAGCACTGTATTTCAATTTTCGTTTTCGCAAACACGTGCAGCACACTCACGGAATATTTTTGCTCCTGAAAATTATGTTAGTTTTTCATGTCATCAATAGTTGAGCTCGCCCCTATTAATTAAGTATTTAATCTATTATTTAATTATCAGAAGTGGGTTTTGCAGTATCGATTGTATTAAAATGTATATTTTTATTGTATTAGAAAATGGAAGAGTATATGACATGGAGAATCATCCTGTCTTCCTTTAATGTTGATAACTCACTAATTATCATGTTTTGTTAAACAACAATCTCTTTAGTTTTGAACTACTATAACGAGGCATTTTTTCATACGTTTGCTAAATACCTTAATATTGAGAAAAACCACGAAAACGTATTAAGCTGGTTGGTAGGAATAAATAACATCTGGTTATTTACCATACTGTTCTGTGTAATAAAATGTGACTGAAGATGCTAAAGAAAATTATGGCTGATACTTTCATCCTCTACATGAAGAATTTAAGTTTCTCTCACACAAAGTAAGATTAAATTTACCCTTTCAAGAATTTTCACTTTAAATTCTCAGTTGTGAAAAGCAGCCATTTCAATCAAAACATTCAATGGTAGTTAAAACTCTGAACAATTTTTTACTTTTTTTATTTTTTAAGCTTTATTTAAATTGTACCATTTAGATTTATTTTTATGTATTATTATATATAGATTGTTTGTATGTAAAGTTGAATTTATTTTATAGTTGAAAATTTGTTGCTCTAATTGCTTTTTACTAATCTTACTTTTTACTATATCACCAATAAAGATGTCTATGTCTATATCTATGTTTATGAATAATTTAGTATTATGTCATAACCTATGCATGCGCAAGTACTCCGGTCACTGCATTTTTGAGAGTGATAAAAAGGTTGTTACAAAATTATAGCTAACTTACCGGCTAGCAGCCCATTCAGTAGTGATAAAACAATAGAGCAAGATAAAACAACTTCTAAACACCACATATCTGCAGTAGTTTAGCTTTGATACAGTGTAAAACTTTGATATGTGAAGTTGAAGACATTCCACGTGTTTGGAATAGCGACCATAAACAGGGAAAACTAATGTGGTTGCTGTTCAAGTTACATACTGGCTTTTTGTCACTCTGGGGTAAACGAACTGAAGTGCAATGACACATTTTGCCCGGCAGCATTTTAACGTGTTATGTCTTCTAAGTTGCTACTGATCTTGTTTACTGTCCCATTGTAAAGAGTGTAGGTAGACTGTATATGTAACTGTAATCACTAATCAATTAACCATTGCGTGTTTTGTTAATTACAGAATTAACTACTACGTAAATTATGTATGTATTACTGTATTTATAATGATAGTAGAAATAATAATAGTAGAGTAATAGTAATAGAAATCTTAAAAGTAATAGTAATGATAGTAATAGTGATAATAATAATAACTAGCGAAACCCCGCAAAAGAATTTTGCGCATAAATGAACACACAAACTACACTACACCACCCACACCATACCACCCCACCGCACTATCCACACTTGCCACACCACTCACACCACATCAGCTACACCATGCAGCTTTGTAAGTAAGGAACCTGAAGTGAGGCGTACAATTATTTCCAATCTTGTCACCTGTGGTCGTAGTGTTTCTGAGTTACTCAGGTCATCATGTAGTCCAGTTCCTCCTCTTTCTGAAAAGCTTTCCTATAAGAACTCCACTAATTATTGTTCGAAACGTTATTTTCTGCAACAGTGCTTATAATGCCAGAGGGAGTGCTCACCTTTTGTCACGGCTTGCAACGTGCTAGATCTAAATGCAGTCAACAAAATATGCATTTAGATCTAGGCAGGTTTACCCCCTGTGGCTCCTGTTTTTACTTACCGTTTTTCTCAAAGCAAAACGAACAGTATATCACTAACCCCAATAGATTAGTTTTCTATTATAGAGAATCGTGGCTATAGTATTTTTTCTAACATCCTATGAAATTATTCAAGATAAGTCACCAATTTCTGTGAAGAGCTTACTTCAGCCAGCAATACAGGTTTTAATTTTGATTTACCAAATAAAGTAAACCATACCAACAGAGCAGCCAGGCAACGTCGAATAGCAACACTAGTTTTTATTTATTTGAATAGCTAGTTTGCATCTGTTGTTTGATGCTTTGTAACATTGTTCCAGTACTGCATTTTTCTAAACGTATTTGTCATGTTTTGCAACCTCGTCAGAATTTTTCTTTTTTTATGACATGCATTTTTGCAATTTTTGAGCAGATCTGAAGTGGATTGGTGCACGACAAATGCTCACTTCTGATCGAGTATTGTGGCATATTATTTTTTCATTTTTTTCTCTGTTCTTCCCGCCAACAGCACACCCCATCAGAGACAGATCCAGTTCCTAGACATTCCCATGAGAGGCTCACTTAATCATTAAAGGTTCTTCAACTAACTATTAACAACTCAAAGAGCACAAAGATCAGTCTGGCAAGATGCAATTGTTCAACTTCTTTTTATATTCCCATCATTTGAAAAGTTATGTTTCCATTTTTCATTTGACTGTTTAAACCTTTCCAGCCAATTTGTCGAATGGTTTTGTTTTTGTTTTTTTAAAGACGTTTTTTTAGAAATTCCGGGTAGGCATGAAGCCGCTCATGGTGAAGTGGTACAGGATTTGCGCTTGACTCTGACAGAGAGCGGTGGCAAGCAATTGGATACCTGGAAATATTCCAAGAAATATTCTTCTCGCCAAGCTACACACCCAATCACAAGTTTCTCCATGCCTCCCTATGAGAAGTTCACTTTCGCAGCAGGGGCATTTTTAGCTGTACTTTTCAACTGATCATGAACAACACCAACAGCTCAATGATCAGGCTACAAACAGCTATAATTGGTAGCTATAACAAAATTAAAATCACTAATATTAACCAGTATGACAACATACACACTAATTCAGAATTTATATATCAACGGCCATATTAATTAAATCACAATTTTTTAATATTAATGAATAGTTGTAATTAAGGCACAGTAGTTTAGATTGCACTGACGCATTTGCCTTTAGCAGTGTGAGCTTCTTATTAACTAACGCTGATTGATCATCTCTGTAAAGTCGTTATTCAGTGATTATCAATGTATTTTAAAAGCAAATAAAAATTATTATATGCATTGATCTGAATAAATTTTATTTAAATTTCTCCTGCTATTTCCTCAAGCAAATTCAGTAATTTAAAACTCATTATGTCAATACAAACTTTTGACTCTTGATTTCATACCAATATAATAGTGTACAACAACGTACATGATGTACATAACTTTCGTATGTTTTGAAAAGTAGAACCCTTGTGCTACGTGATTTTTGCAAGGAAGAGGGTGAGCCGCTGCTAACGTGGAATCAGGGCTTGCAGGGGACCCTATTGTTATGAATTTATTTTAAAATAGGAAATTAATTGATGAGAATTTGGAATTAGATTAATTACAGCCGATTAAATCTTGAACGAAGATTGTACCGTTCAACCATGATGACTCGCTCAGCTTGTAGCTTGAATTTAATGCGTAAAGGGATCAGAGGTTGATAGATTGCAAAGATCTGAGATATTAAATAAATTCGGTACACCTGTAACGTTAAATGAACTTTGAGAGTCATGAAGAATCATTAGCCCACATTTGATAGGAGTACACTGGTACGACAAGAGAGCTAACTTCCGAATTCAATGGCTACTGGTCAAAAGCTCATTTGTATAAGCCAAATTAGTGGTAGGCGACTGTCACCGTCCTATCAATAATTAGCCCAGAGATGCAGGCTATATGCTATCAGCACAAGTACAATAAATCGCTGTCCTCTTTGAATCAATGGGTACCATCTTGGATGAGTAGTAGTACACTCAGCCAAGTAGCTCTTAACGTGTCACTGACAAAATGTCATGTCAAGTGACCTTCGATTCAAAAGACAGTGCAGAGAGCTTTTGAGTGGTTGTTGACGATTGGGCTGCAAGACGCAAGGAGCTGACGAGAGCTGCGAGGTCTATCAGAGAGACGTTCTTGGAGAAGAGACATTTTCTATAGCTCAGCGTGGAGGAGAAATCTACGTCGTTTGTCTATCAAACCTCTGATGCTTAGAGTCTCGATTAGGAGTCTGTATCTGGCCAATTACAGTTGTTAGATTGGCCAGGCCGCAAGTTAAGTAATCTTACGATTATCTTAGTTTCGATAACGGATCAACTTAATTGTAATAACATGTATTTTGTGTACAAGAAGTACGAGCGTAACAGTTTAGTATTTTGAATTAATCGGTATATCATTGGCGATATATCTCTTCTAGTTGTAAGCACCCTCAAGCACATAAGTTAAATATTTGTAAAAGTATTGATTCATCTCTTGTTAATCGTTTTGGTAATTGTATAATAAAAGCTGTTACTGATTTGTTGAATCATCACTGTTACTGCTTTGTTGAATTACTTTACTGAATTAGAAGTAACTGTAAGTGCATTCTCGTTAAAGACGCTATCTGCTTTACGAACCTAGAGTATTCACATTGCGAGTTACTGTCCAGTGTGAATGGCACCGTGTGAACGAACTTTCCAGTTACTCTCAACACTTGTGGCTGTGAATTGACAAGGGAAGGTGTGCAGCAAGTTTTGAACCCATTACCTGACAAGAAAACTCGCTTATCTGAACGCAGCTTTAGGCTATTATGAAGTTTTACACTATTCGGTTTTTGCTTTTAGCATGGAAACTGTTGTGTTTTGTTTCTCTCGGAAGGCTCGTAGAGAAAACCAGAAAACACGTGTCAAATTAAGCTAGTTTATTATGCGAGAATTCTACAACACAAAAGTATGAAGGAACGTGAAATGTTTACAGTAAATGTGATAATCTGGAAACGAGAAAGCGTATCTGAGAATACGAGGATACAAGAGAATGTGAGAGAATAAACATTAGCAGCCAGCTCCGCCTCATATATCAGTGCCAGGGAACAATCTAGAAATATAGGTTTTACACGTCAAATGTAGACACAGGAAAGTTCAAATGTGTTTTGGTAACTCAAATGTGACTTAAGTAAGTCAAATCTAGACACAGGAATTTCGAATGTGTTTTGGTAACTCAAACGTGACTAGGTAAGTCAAATGTAGACATAGGACATTTGACTTGACATGTTTCTACATTTGACTTACCAAAAAACGCTTAAGATTTGTTGAAAAGCATTGTTAACACATTTGATATGCCTAAGTCTACATTCGAGTTACCAAGACACATTTGAATTACCTAAATCTACATTTGACTTAACGTAGGTCTACATTTGACGTGTAAAACCTATAGAAAGTTCTCGAAACTTCTACAAGATAAGAAGATTGTTCTACTATACTATAGAACATTCCACAATATTCTATTTAATTCTAGTGGATCTCCACAACAGAAACCTCGCATGTAATGACGTCACAAACAAACAAGTGTGCGTGAACAATACGAAAACTCTTGCAAACGAGAACCATTCTTGCATCCTTTGCACAGTATTCCAAAATCACTTTAGAACGTTACAAGTCAGTTTGACGGCTGGAATTTCACCATAATTTAAATTCCAGATCAGACGCCATAAAGGTTCATTTTCCTTAAATTAAGAATTTGTGAAGATTTTGTTACAGACAAGTTGAATTTTTTACGCAGCTAGTCAGATTGTAATAGCAATATAGTCAAATTTCATCAACTTTTTGACTCATTCCTAGAAATTCGTTTGACTACAACAGACTGTTGGGTGATTTTCACATGGCTTTTACATACAGTATAAACGTATCCTGACCATCCTTCTTGTCACGATATTGTCGAGTTCGGACGCGTGTTCTTATACAACCAAGAATGAGTACTTGTTTAAAAAAGAAATAGGTCGTTGTGCGAGGAGCACCCTCGTAGGGATACACTAGACGGAGAGATGCGTTCTGTGCGTAAAAGCAATCGTAGTGGACAGTAACGCAGGAGAAACGGTTTTTCACAAAAAAAAAATGGTATGAAAGTAGACGTGACGAGGTATGGGAAGAGTGTTGCACGGGGACGCACTCTCTTAAATATTACAAGGATTTTTGGGAAGGAGCTGCTGCTAACGAAAGATGCCGTCGTGAACAAGAATAAGTACCCGTTGTTTGTTCATCATCATTGTTTTACTCATTATTTGCTTTTTGTCATTTTTAAGAAATTGAACTACAACATTTTAACTTTCAGGTGTCTTTGATGAAACTACGTGATACAATCATTATTTTTATTCATAAAAGAATAAAACAACCAATCAAATTTCACGATATCGCTATTTGTTTATCCATAATGTGAGTGTATTTAGATTATTATTTATTTACACAGCTAAATCATAAATTACATCAAAATACACGCACAATTACAAGTACATTTACAATTATGAAATACAAAAAATTTTTAAAATACAATCGGTAAAATAAATCAGAAAATGTTTATTAACAGAGAAGAAATCACTCTTCATAAATGAAGCGTAATAATTCACCTTGAAAGGTAGAAATTTTCCACCAGTTAGATGCTGTCTTGTTGCATACAGAGCTTGCGTTAGCAATATCGCTGTATATAATTTACAATTTTAAAGAAAACCGGACCCAATCTCAAACTTAGGTCAAAACAACCTAGTCCTTAAAATATTGAAAGAGAACATAATATTTTTTTCAAAAATGACTTACGTGAAAGAATTACATACCACCCCACCACACTATCCACATCACATCACATAACTCACACCACACCACACTGACCAGACTACACCACAACAACCACAGCACACCAACTGCACCACGCTACACCCACCTCACAAAATCCACAGATGATAATAGACTATCAGACGATGATAGACTAAAAGAACTTAATTATAATGTACATTCTATTATACATGTAGAAGACAGCTCCGAAACGACAAAGAACGCAATGCCTATCAAGGTACACCGTTCACATGTGCTCATTGCAGGAGGAGGTTCTCAGCAAGAATCGGGCTTATAAGCCACCTCCGTACCCATCCTACGAAGTCAAAATGAAGCCATGATCCTCTTCGACTACGAAGGACGAACAACAACAACAACATTCTATAACGCTGTACAACAGTGGGTGAAGACAATGCCTGGAACAGCCACGAAAGTTTTCAAACTCAAAGACAATGGATGTTCCAAACAGCGTGCAGCACGGGGAGTTGAAAAAGAACTTCTAAATACACCTTTCCTGTTTCGTCCACTGGGCATCTCTTAAAGCAAAACCTTTATGAATTGTACACCACTTCGTCCTCTCTCGGGCTCCGGGACATGTGTATTGGTCCGAGAAACCATGGCCCTCCTGCGAATACTAAATGATTATAACACCCAACGTTGAATTAACTGTTTATTCAAACATTATTGGTACCGTGCTTGGCATATTTCTGTTCTCCAGAAATAAGAGATGTAAGTTTAGCATTTTTTTGCGAAAAATGGGCAAAAGGCACCATTTTAGGAGGTTATTCGCTTCTCGTTCCTCCCTGTGGGCTTGATTCGAAAAATAAACCCCAATGGTAACTCTGTACCTTCCCTACAGTGGCGGCTCGTAGCTAAAATTAGTGGGGGTGCTGAAAATTTTTAAAAAAATAAGCCATTGTTTTAATGCTGTGTAAAACGAAACAAACATATGTAATTTTAATGTTGTAATTTAAATTTTGAACAAACGAACAAATTTATACATAAATTTGATAAACTCCTAAACAAAACGTATTGTTTTCTTACGAATAGCCTAAATTGTCGCTGTTCAAGAACATGCCGATACGCGGCTTTTAGACACGTGACAACTGACAACACGTACTGCAGTGAACGACAGTACTTTTTCTACCTAAACCACAGCGTGTTATCTCTGACATCTGCGCATGTAGACATGATGGAATGAAAAAATAGTAAGATCAGGGATAGGAAAAGGGAAGGAAGGGGAGGAAATGACTGCAGTGGGTGTTTTCATTTACATAGAGCTATATTACAATAATGATGTATATTACAAATAATGGGAGGTCATAGATTGCGACTGCATGAGACATTTATTCATTGAACCTTCTAAAATGATATTGGTAAATGGATTTGCAAAGGAAGTGGAAAGTGGAAACAAGTTGTAGTATGTTGATACATAACTAAGTCTTTGAGAATTAAAATACCACATTCATTAAGTACGGACGTACCAACAGTGGTACATTTGGATAAATTGTATCATATAACCATATACTACTAAACTGCATTATCGTTAAACGAATGAATCTGATTCCGACTCGGGCTCTGATTCCGACTTGGGCTCTGATTCGGACTCGAACTCGTCCGATGAGGACTCAACTACTTCACTGTCAGTTTGTGGTTCAATTGTTCTTTTTCTTCTAATAATATATGCCCCCAGCCCTAACAGAGCAGCTACAGCGACTCCAACTACAATGCCAACTATTACTAATTTGTGAAACTTGAAATCCGTTGTTGTTTTTGAAGTGGTGTCTTCCACTGTATTTATTTCGGTCACAGTTGTTGATGCTGCCGTCGATGTTGTAGATGCTGCCGTTGATGTTGTAGATGCTGCCGTCGATGTTGTTGATGCTGCCGTCGATGTTGTAGATGCTGCCGTTGATGTTATAGATGCTGCCGTCGATGTTGTTGATGCTGCCGTCGATGTTGTAGATGCTGCCGTCGATGTTATAGATGCTGCCGTCGATGTTGTAGATGCTGCCGTTGATGTTGTAAATGCTGCCGTCGATGTTGTTGATGCTGCCGTCGATGTTGTAGATGCTGCCGTCGATGTTGTAGATGCTGCCGTCGATGTTGTAGATGCTGCCGTCGATGTTGCTGATGCTGCCGTCGATGTTGTAGATGCTGCCGTCGATGTTGTAGATGCTGCTGTCGACGTTGTTGAAGCTGCCGTCAACGTTGTTGATGCTGCTGTCGATGTTGTTGATGCTGCCGTCGACGTTGTGGATGCTGCCGTCGATGTTGTTGATGCTGCAATCGATGTTGTTGAAGCTGCCGTCGACGTTGTTGTTGCTGCTGTCGACGCTGTTGTTGCTGCTGTCGACGCTGTTGATGCAGCCGTCGACGTTGTTGAAGCTGCCGTCGACGTTGTTGATGCTGCTGTCGACGCTGTTGATGCTGCCGTCGATGTTGTTGATATTGTTGTCGTCGTTAACAGTTCATCACAGTCAAAATCATCAGCTGTTGCATCTTGAACATTTTTAGGCCACACACAATCAACACGAGTGAGATTATTGAGCGACCAGGGAGGTAGAACAATCCAGGTCAAGTTGCAGTCGCATCTCAATTGTCCATCTAAAAAATAGGAAACCATTCAGAAGCCAAGATTAGACTACCAGTCTACAGCAAAAGAATACTATTATTTGTCAGCCTACAATAGACACGCTAGAAATGTTCACTTTCATTTGACATGACCCAGGTACCGAAATCAGTTTTCTGCATTTTGATAAATACATTGTTTTAAGTACTTACCTTCTGAATACTTCAACAGTGGTAACAATACATTTTGAAGTGCACTCAGTTCAATAGTAAGAATGCAGTGCTAAACAAATTTAGCCACACAGTAAATACAATTCACAGTGAAACGTTCGACTTGCATTAATTTGAAATCAGATTTCGCTTGCTATTATTTAGCCCTATAAGTTCATGATTTGTGAGATGTTTTGAAATGTTTAGTAAAGTGCACGTACAATTTTGCCGTATCCGTATCCGTATAGTTTACAAAGACAAATGTCATTACGTTGATGAAAGCACTGATACAAACCTGCGCACATTATGTATTCTTTTGAAATGTTTAGTAAAGTGCATGTACAATTTTGCCGTTTCCGCATCCGTATAGTTTTCAAAGACAAATGTCATTACGTTGATGAAAGCACTGATACTTACTGAGTAATTGGCGCTGCTGCAGTTCATGGCGCACGTAAATTTGATAGTCTCTCGTACATTTTTGTACAAAAGTAGATTTTATATTCTGACAAAATAATTTTGGACCTCGTATGCAGTTGACATTTATAGTGTTAGATCGTCTGTGCACTGGCAAGCTGTTCATTTTACCGGCAGTCTGTATAATTTTGACAAATTGATGGTATTGCGGAGACTTCGTTCAAGTTTTCCCGCCATTTGGAGCTTCACAAAGGAATTCGGTTACCGGTAAACACAGACATACACGAGCGTACAGAATGACTTCGACAAGCGATCACAACATTACCCTGGATGAGTTTCGACTGTTAAACCCAAAACAAAGAGAAAAAGTCAATAAAAGTGAATTACTGAGGCTACTATCAGAATCAGAAATGACACCGCAAGCAGAGTCAGGTCTCGAGGACAGCAGTAAAGGCACTGAACTAGAAAGTCAAGCAGCTATGGAAACAAGGATTATTCAACAGGTTAGATTATTAATTTTTCCATTATCCAAGGAAATCTCTGAACTAAAGCAGCTCACAGATCAAGTTAAATCTAGCCAGGACTTTATAAGCAGCAAATTTGACCAATTTAAAATGGAGACAGATGCTTTAAAAAAGACCACCAATGATCTTACTAAAAAATTAAACGAGCTAGAGAGAAAGCAGGATGATTTAGACCAGTATGGGCGACGGAACACCCTCATTATCTCCGGTATACCCCAAGCTAGTGATTATGAAAATACTGACGAAATTGTTTGTCAAGTAGGTCAAGCCCTCAAGGTGAACATCTGTAAAGAGGACATCTCGATCTCCCATCGATTGCCACGAAAAGAAAGTGCTACAAGACCACCTCAGATTATTGTGAAATTTATAAAACGGAAAGTAAGAGACTGTTTGTGGCAAAACAAACCCAAGAGAAATGGATCTCTTAAGGCTAGTGATTTAGGGTATGTTTCACATAATCTTGTGTACATTAGTGAAAGTTTAACTAATCGTAGACGTGTATTACTTAACAAATGTCTCGAACTAAAAAGAAACAAAGTAATCTTGTATGTTTGGACTAAAAATGGCCAGATTTTCATCAGGAAAACTGAAACATCTGAACCCTTCCCTGTAAACAATTTTGATGATGTAGATAAATTAAAACACTAATCCCTTCTTCACTCGTTTGAATCAATTTCTCATTGTAATGGTTAGCTTTAATTGTACTAAGTGTAATAAAACTTGCAAAGCAAATCAAAACTCAATTCAATGTGATGTGTGTTCCCTCTGGACACATCTAAAGTGTACAATGTTGTCTCATCATGAATTTGTAAATTTAGCAAATTCTAATGACAGTTACTTCTGCCAGCAATGCATTAATGATGTGCTTCCTTTGCAGTTCATTGATGATGATGAATTTATGGAAATGACTAATCACTATCAATTTTCTAATTTTGTAAAAGATTTATCTTGCTTTTCATCAATTTATGACTCTTCTTCGCTAGTCCACTGTAATAGAGATGATACAGACATCGACAATTATAGACTTCAGTATGACAGCAAATACATTAATCTTGCAAATCTGAGTAGTGATAAATCCACAGATAAAGCAAACAATGACACATTTATAATACACTTTAACACATCAAGTTTGAGGAAATACTATTCAGACATGACTGATACATTAACACAATTTCAAAAAATGCCTGAGTTAATAGCGATCTCGGAAACCAGAATTCACGAATCTGACACTTTTTTATGTAACATTCCAGGATATTCTTTCTTACACTATGATTCCAATACAGCTGCTGGTGGCGTAGGTGTGTATGTAAAATCTAGTCTCAATTTTAAAATTAAACCTGAATACAAAATAAGAACTTGTAAAAATGTTATTGTTAATGGGATTAGTACAACTAGTAGACTAGCACTTGAGGACCTGTGGCTCGAAATTGCTTCCACCGATAACAAAAAATCTTTCATATTTGGAGTAATATATAGGCATCCAAACACCCCAGTCGAGCATTTTCATGACGAATTAGAATCAGTTCTTTGCACTATCAACTCCACAGGCAAACCAGCTTATATATGTGGAGACATTAATATAGATTTATATCAACATGATAACAAGCCATTTATTAATAAGTATCTCAACATGCTCTTCTCAAATCAATTTACACCAATTATCACGCGACCAACTAGAATTACTCCAACGTCACACACCTTAATTGATCATATTTATACTAATAATCTTTCTACACCCATCACATCTGGCATCATTACTAACCCCATTGCGGACCACTTGCCAATATTTGCCATTATAAGAAATACTAATCTCCTGCACAACAAGATTAAAAAATCAGTCAGATGTACGAGATCATTCAATCAAGGTAACTTTTTAAGCGAGCTTCAAGTTAATATAAGTAACCTAACACTGAATGATGGCGAAGCAGACATACACTCTTACTGCTCACAATTCATGGACTCGTTTAAAACATTACTTGATAAACATGCCCCACTCAAAACGTTATCAAGGAAAAACTCAAAACTATAGCTAAACCATGGATCACTCCCGGCATTCTTAATTCTATTAAAACAAGAAGCCGTATGTATACAACACACAAGTTATCCAACTCGCTGTATAAGCAAAATTTATATAAAACATATTCTAACAAACTTAATCACATCAAACATGCATCCAAAAAGAAGTATTACTCCCAGATCTTGGTTGCAAACAAAAATAACATGAAACAAACTTGGAGCACTATCAATGAACTTCTCAAAATTAAAAAAAGGACAGCTAGTATAATGCCAACTAAAGTTCGTTACCAAGGCACAACCTCGTGTGACCCGCACCATAAAGCTAATGCTTTTAACAGTTTTTTTGCAAACATTGGTATATCACTGGCATCACGCATAACACAACCCCAAAACTGTAAGTATACAGACTATTTAATGCATCCCCAAGAAAATTCTTTCTATATCACACCAGTTAGCGAAATCGAGATGTCCCAAGCTATTGATAGACTAGATCCCAATAAAGCAAAAGGCCCTTATGACATCCCAATTACATATTTTAAAATGTCTAAAAACATAATTTTAGCTCCGCTTACAAATCTGTTTAATGCGTCAATTCTGACTGGGACATTCCCCGACACTTTAAAACTGGCAAAAGTAATCCCCATATATAAAAAAGATGATCCAAATGAGCTGAACAACTACCGACCTATCTCACTCATATCACCCATTGCCAAAATTTTTGAGTCAATTTTATATAAACGTCTGATGACATATTTAATCAAAAATGATACAATATCATGTTTTCAATTCGGTTTCCGCAAAAATCATTCCACAATATTAGCAACTGCTGAAATCATAGACAATCTTCTGACAAACCTAGACAATAAATTACTTACCTGCGGCATTTTTCTTGATTTAACAAAAGCTTTTGACACCGTTCAACACGACATTTTACTCAACAAAATGGACTATTATGGTATCCGTGGAATCACGCAAAAACTATTCCAGTCATATCTTACAAACAGACACCAGTTTACGGTTGTTGACAATTTTGCCTCTGACCGATGCTCAATTCAGTGTGGTGTACCCCAAGGATCCACCTTGGGTCCACTTCTTTTCCTGATATATATAAATGACCTCCCTCTTTGTACTAACATGCAAACACGACTTTTTGCTGATGACACTAACCTCTTCTTAGCAGACAACGATACGCAAAATCTTGAGCTTAGAAGTAATGAAGAATTGATCAAAATTAACACATGGATGCGTACAAATAAGTTAACAGTAAACTATAATAAAACAAAATTTATGATCATAAGAAATAAATTTGAAAACAATGAAAACTCCATTATAACAGTATCCATGCAAGACTGTTTATTAGAACAAGTATCAGACATAAAATATCTGGGCGTCTACATAGATGACACCCTTAATTGGTCAACACACATAAAAATATTACCTACAAAGTAAGCAAAGTTACAGGTATATTTTTTAAATTGAGGCATTACTTGAGCACGGATATACTAAAAATGATTTACTTTGCCATTGTGTACCCACACATTAACTATTGTATCTTATCGTGGGGCACAGCAAAAAAATCTGTTTTGAAACCTCTTACATCAGCACATAACAAAATTATCAAAACAATGACTTTTGCTGGGTTCCGAGATCATGCTACCCCTTCCTATTATGCTTTGCAATTATTAAAAATTAATGAAATTTATAAGCTTGAGTTAGCGAAATTCATGTTCAAGTATAAAAAGTGCATTCTACCTAAATTATATGGCAATTATTTCAAAAAGATTAGTGACGTTCACCAGTATTCTACGAGAGCAGCTACCAAACAAAACTATTTTCAGGAAAGATTTAACACAACAAAAGGTCTACAAACTTTAAAACATAATGGTACAATTCTATGGAATACTCTTTCAGATGATCTTAAGCAATCGACTAGTATCTATCAGTTAAGTAAATTATATAAATGTCAACTCTTGCAAACTTATTATTGAGATAAGCGTACAGTATTTTGCCTATCTATCTGCCTCTTCATTTTACATCAGATCATCAAAACTCGCTCTGTATTTATTTATTTTTTTTTTTACATTATGCTTGTGTTATAAAGTAAATTTCAGTTACCATTGTTATTATGTTTCTGATGTCAGATTTTTATTTCAGTCCTTATTTCAGTTATGTTCAGTTTGATTTTTTTTTATTATTATTATGCACTTATTATTACTGTGTATGAATTGTACTAACACATTATAAGCATATCATTATCAATTTTATGTCATTCGTAACACTTTATTTATTATAAGCAGTACTAACACTAATACACTAGCATAGCGCCTATAAAAAATGTTCATCACTAACCAAAGGGCAGCTGACTAGATGACCAATTGGTCTTTCGCTGCCCTTTCTTCACATTTTTGTTGCTAAATTAATTGTATTGTGACTGTGCGTGTGTTAAAAGATAAATAAAAGATTATTATTATTATTATTATTATTATGATACAAACCTGCACACATTATGTATTCTTTTGAAATGTTTAGTAAAGTGCATGTACAATTTTGCCGTATCCGTATCCGTATAGTTTACAAAGACAAATTTCATTACGTTCATGAAGGCACTGATACATACCTGCGCACATTATATATCCTTTGTTTTGGAAACCACGGATGTGTAAAACTGGAAACCGTGTACGTCAGTAGGATAGATGTTACACCTCTGGCCGATTTCCCGGGGGGGGTGGGGATTTCCCCGGGGGGGTGGGGAAAAACACCCCTAAAAAAGTGCGAAAATCCACGAAAACCCCTAAAAAAGTGTGAAAACCCGTGTGAAAGTGTGCACGTGACCGAAATCGACGAAAAAGCGCGAAAAACAAAGAAAAACAAAGAAAAGGCGTGTGAAACGAGGTAAAAATTTTCCAGTTTTTCCCTCCCGCATGGCTTCATTTGGATCGAATGACCTTGAACTCTAGGTCACGTGACCAAAGTTCATTGACCCCTGGCCCCTGGATGGCTTCTTTTTTTGACGCCCCATTTTAAACCGCGCGAAAGCGCTCGAAAGCGCGCGAAAGTGTGTGAAAGCGTGTGAAAGCGCGTGAAAGCATGTGAAAGTGTGTGAAAGTGTGTGAAACGAGGTAAAAAGCGCCTCAAACGAAGAAAAAGGGAGAAGTGGAGTTCCCGCCGTGGACTAATTAGTGCTAATTGGCGCTAATTGGCGCTAATTGGGGAGCCCCTGCCACCCCTCCGCCGCATACAAACGTCCGTCCCGGGGGTCGGGGACCCCCCCCCCCCTGCAACCCACCCCTCCGTCGCGTGGAATCGTCCACTGCAGGCAATGAGGGAAATCTTTTTCCCGCCACTCGCGCAGTGCCGGCCCTTTTCCGCGACCACTTCTCTCTCTCTCGGGTGTCCTCCCTTTTCCGCGACCACTTCTCTCGCGGGTTTAGATGTGTGTGTGTGTGGAGATTTATTTCAAATGCCAAAGTTCGATAAATGCATTTTCACAAATCTTTTTTATTGATGGATTACAGGTGTGGAGATTTATTTCAAACGCCAAAGTTCGATAAATGCATTTTCACAAATCTTTTTTTATTGATGGATTACAAAAAATTTTTTTACATTTTTTATGCAAAATACATACGTGCTAAAACTAGATTATTATTATTATTATGGTGACATGATAGTTCTACATTTTACGTTTTTTTCGCAAATTACACAAATTATGCAAATTACAGTAAAACTACACTAATGACGACGAGCGAGTACATGGATTGTCGTCGCCGTCGTCGATGTGATACAGACAAACGTTATTGTTGTTAAAAACGAATTCGTTAAATTTGCGGAAAACGCGAGAGAAATCCTCGACCTTTGTCCCGCCCATCATTATTATGCTTCCGGTGTGAAAAATGTTCAGAGTAATTTGCTCGCATTTGCAAGTTAGTTTGGGAAATAGTTCCACTTCGTAAAACACTTCTCTAAAAGAATGCGTCGAAGGACGAACGAGTTCTTCGTACAGTGCACCCAGTTTCAATCTGCAGCGAATTTTGGCTCTGGCGGTGATGGTGCGAATTGCGATCCCGTCGGCGGGCGTCAGTCCGAGACCTTTCGAGAGTTCTTCGATCGCATTGCGTAGTACTTTTTCCTCCGAAAAACCGTTGGCCACCACGGAGCCGGAGGCAAAAATCATCAGCGTCCTGCCCAGTCGCTTTAGCAGAAGCATTTGCGGTTTTCTTTCGTAGCGTCTTCCGCCCGTTCTCCGCCGGAGTTCGTTCAGATCGAAGCGCTGCGAGAACGAAGCCGTGGCGACGATGTTGACCGTTTGGACTGACACGTTAGAACATAGTTGGCAATCGTTTCGGACGCCCGAACCGCTCTGCCTCGTCCGTTGCTCTGCCAACGTATGGCGGGCGGTGGGTGGTCGCTTTCCAGATCCTCTACGCGTATGACCACGCGATTTTTGGGGAGATGTTTTTTGACGAAATCGTACATCTCTGCTCCCTTGACGTAG